>PVIC010025374.1:0-25353 GCA_004025085.1 Thryonomys swinderianus
CTCACTATGTAGCCCAGGCAAGCCTCAAACTCAGCAATCCTCCTGTCTCTGCCTCCCGAGTGCTGGGATGACAGGCATGAGCCACCACACCCAGCACTGTGGTATGTGGTATTGATTGCTGGTGGGCATGAGCCACCAGGCCCAGCACTGTTGTATGTGGTTACTGGGATCGAACTCAGGACCTTGCACTTGTGAGGCAGGCACTGGAACCACTGAGCTAAATCTCCAGTCCCTAGTCAGCTCATTTTTACAAAAAGTTTATATTTATGGAAAATGTATCCATATTATATGTTTAAGCACTGGATTATTTCATTAAGTTAGAAGTAAGTAAGCAATTGGTTATGTGTATAAACAGACGAAAATATATTTCATATGATTATTTGAGTTTATAATTGATTTGTATATCATAAACTATTTTGTTATGTTACATCTTTTCACACTTGCAAATATAGACACTATAAAAATTGATTGCTACATTGAAAATGTAAGTCTTATAAATTTATGTACTTATTGCATTATTAAATATTTAACTTGTAGAATATCTGCCCTGAGAGAAAGCCACAGTAACATGTAAATAAAATATAATTCTAGGTCATATGTATTACTTCAGCAATTCATATGAGCTTGGAAAAACTATATCTGACAAGATAAATCTCTACAAGAAATTCCCCCCTTGTTCTGAAAATTTAGAATTTGCCCCCCAAATTATTCCAGCTATATAGATATTAAGTGGCACTCAATTAAAGTTTGCTATGTCATAAAAATTATTATATTTTAATATATATTGATAAATTTTTATTCTGATTATTGGCCTGCTTGTATATGGATACAGAACTTCTCTGGACAATTGTAAAAGTACTTTTAGATATGATACTTAAAACACACTCTCTTGAAAATAGCATTCAAGCACTGAACTTAAAACAGTTCCCATAAAAGTAATTTAATTATATTAATCAATCATTTCTGTTGTAGAACATGTAAAAATTCAGAGAATGAAAATATTCTGGCTAGATGTTTACTTTTGCTTAAACTTAACATAAAATTCCTGTTGAAGATAGTGTTTGAGCAGAGAGATTTATGGTGGATACTCTTTGAAATATGGTTTATCTTTCAAAAATTTTCTGATTTGTGATATGAATTTCAGTTTATGAACATTTATTGCTACAATATAGTATTTGATTTAGCATGAAGAGTGGAATGACAGTATTTTTACTTTGTTATAAAAAATAAAATTTGCATATCTATTGTGTTTTTTAGTATCTCAAAAATATTAATCCTATGCAATTACTTTTGTGTTGAAAATTGTTGCCTTTACTGTTATATGTGAATAAACCAATACATAATGAAAAGGGTGATAGGTGGATAGAAATAGAGAAATAATGAAAAATGTCATAAATATCTCTATAATTTATACCACAAAAATCACTGAGTCTGTGTTTTACTGTTCAGCCCAAGTCTGCTTGTTTCCTTTCTCATTAATAATATGTTGGGCGAACAATGTTGGGTAGCTGTAGGAAAGTGTATTTAAAACGTGTGTGATCCATACCTCATCCCACCACGTGTGCTAAGTAACAGTCACTTTTGTCCATGGTAAAGTCTCTTTTATCACTTTCTGTTTTTTTGCTAAGGCTTGCAGTATGATAGTGTCATTTTTTAAGAAGACCGACTTGATCCAAAGTCACAATAGTTGTATGTGTTTTATTCTCTTTTAGAAGTTATATAGTGCTATGTCTTTGCTCCACTTTGTGTTTATTTTGTATATAATGTGAAAAACAAGTGTAGTTTTTGCCCTCAGATCTGGTGCCCAAAACCAGAGGGACTCTATCACTGCAGTATAACCACAATAATTTTTATTTATTATTATAACATAGAGTTTCAGCAACTTACCCAAGATGACATCCAAACTGAGATTCTACTGTGCCTGCCCCACCAGGAACAGGGACTAAAAGCATATATAATATGTAAATTGCTAGGTAAGTTTTCTTTTTAAATAAACAAGTAAATGCCAGGGTATAACTACTTGAAAAGATTACTTCTTTTCCACTGACCCAGGTATGAATTTTGTTAAAAATCAGTTGTTCATGTATGGTTAGATCTATCTCTGAAAGTGTTTCTGTCATATCTGTGTATTTATTCTGGGCGTGCAAATGAGAAGATAGTAACTCACGATGAATACACCTGTCCTGAACTCTGTATTTGGAAATAGATTCTTTCAAATGGTAACTGAAATAAAGCAAGGTCTGAGCCTTAGTGATGAAGGTGGGCTTTGATTTAATAAGATTGGCGGCCTTAGGAAAGAGGAGTAAGTCAAGGATACACACAAGGAAAAGACATCATGGAGGTGGATGACATCTATCCGCAAGCCAAGGAGAGCAGCTTCAACATTAGAAACAACTGTGTGCACATCTCCATTGTGGACTTCTGACCTCCAGTCTGATACAACTAAAGTCACATTGTTTTAGTCTTTCATGAGGTAACATGTCTTTTAGCTATAGTGTTTCCTGACTTTCTAGCACTGACATGCTTCACCATTTTTTCACGCTTTCCTTGATCCCCAGATTTCATCATCTTTTAAGGGATCAAACACAGGAAGCGATGGTAGTTGGGCAAGTGATCTATCTCTGTAATAGAACCATAGTCGTTGGGTATTATTCTAGTGATGTATTTTTGGCATGTCAATTGCTTCCTGCCAGGGTGTTTTCACTGACAGTATTCTGTTACAAAATGAAGGAGTGACAGTTTCATCTAGAAAATTTAAAATAACTGTCAGTTTTCTAGATTATATTACAAACTGGATGTTTTAAATTAATGCTTTCAATAAAATTAGTGGAGTTGGTAGCAAATATTCCACTACTCATTATCCTCTTATAGTTTATAATCTTTGAGAAATCTAAATTTATAATAATTTGATTGATTTACACATTGATTCTTATACACGTATTTACACATGTACACGAATATATGTTACACACACACATTTTTACAGTTATATTTATACATATATATGGTCTCTTTAAAGTATGTCTCAAACAATAACAATTTTCTTAGTCAAATGTATCTTTTTTTTTTGGAATTTCATTTGAAATCTCCAATTCATGACACAAAAGATAACTAATCCTACAATTACGTTAAATCTTGCTTTGATGAACTTGGTATTATATATCTAAATTATGTTATTTAGAGTAATAAATCCCACTATCTTTCAGAAGTGATAAGATTCATTATCACAAGACAGTACATTTTTTCTAAATATGTGTAAAAATAAATTTAAAAGTGTGCTGAAACTAGTACATAAAATAACTTGAGGTTAATTTTATTGTGTGGACCAAGTTGTTCTAAAAAATATTTATTTAAGTGTGTAGGTTAAAACAGCATCAACATTTATATTAACTGTCATGTTTATTTTAAAGACACAGTTTAAAGATGCCCAAAGTGTGTCAAAATGGTGTTCATTTGAAAAAAGAAAAAGAAAGCCAGTATTAATTTGGAATGAACTCCACATGTAGAAATTCTCTGCTTTTGTTTATTTAGCTAGTATATTCTAATGTACTTGCAAATCACATTCCTATAATCATGGTATTAAATAATTTCAAAGAAATTGATGCTTTCCCTGCTGTATATGATGACTATATAACTAAGGCTTTTGCAAAATAAAATATTTAAGTTAATTTATGGCTTAGAATACATAATATTTCTTGTGGATCCAAATTTAGGAAGGAACGAAAACTCTGAATCTCAAAAACATGCATATTAGTGTTCACTAGACATTGCTGCTTTCAGTTTTAGAGAAAGAAAAAAATTGTTTGCTGTCTTTTATGAAATCATTATCTATCATTCATGCATTTAGAATGATACACAAAGTTTTATCAATGAAAAATCTATGCTTGTCAGTCAAACTAAAATGAGTCCATTGGATTTCACAGAGAATCAAATGAAACCACTGTTCCGCTGATTGTAGGACAGGTCAGTGAAGGCTGATATGAGGTCAGTCTCTGTACCCAGCCACCACTCAGAGACTTCCGGCCACTCTAAAACAAGCAGAAACAAGTGTCCATAGACATGCACAAGCCACCAAAGGCAAGGGTTACATTTTTGATGGGCTGACATTTTCCTGCAGTTGTTAATATTCAACAAAAATTTCTTTATTTATTGATTAAATTAATATGAAAATCTTACAACAGTGGACTCCATATTTTTTCTCTCAGAATCATATTTATCCCTTCCCCTAATTACGTTCCCACACCAAATTTCCTTTGGAAATTTCCCATTCTACAAAAACGGTCATAATTTCTAGAACTCATTTACATCTACAGGTGCTCATATCAAAGAAAAGATCTGGTATTTGCATGTATGTGATCTACTTATTTCACTTATTAGTGTGTCCTCCAAGTGGTCCCAAATTTTAATAAAACACTATATTTTAAAATAATAATAATATTAATGCTGGCATAGTAATCGGTAGCTGTGTTGGTTTTACTAGTTAAGTTTTAACTTTAGATTTAAAATGCTGAAGGAAAATAAGGTAAGTGAGTGAGAATGAGGACAAAAATCTTCACAAATTTCAATAAATGGGCTGGAGATTTAGCTCAGTGGTTTCGGCGCCTGCCTCGCAAGCACAAGGTCCTGAGTTCGATCCCAGTAACCACATAAAATGTTGGGCAGGTGACTCATGCCCACCAGCAATCAATAGCACATACCACAGTGCCAGGTGTGGTGGCTCACGCCTGTAATCCCAGCACTTGGAAGGCAGAGGCAGGAGGATTGCTGAGTTTGAGGGTTGCCTGAGCTACATAGTTAGTTCAGGGCCAGCCTGAACTACAAAGCGAGACCCTGTCTAAAAAAAAAAAAAAATCAATAAACCTGTTGCCTTTGGGCAAAGGATAAAGAATAATCATTTGGATTTCAGATTCTCTTAAGTACACTTTCCAACCTCTTTGAATTTTTAAAGTCAGTTACATTTAATTTTTATAGATGTTTATATCATAGAGTAGACAAATCTATCCCTCAAAAAACTTTTATAAAAATGTAGGATTATTTTATTATTAGGTTATTTATAAAATATACCTGGAGCAGTATCTGCCACCTTTTAAAAAGTAAATGTTTTCTATTTTTCAGTATTAGTTTCATATCATCACCAGAAGAACAATGTAATTAACACAAGTTAATTATACACATCTATTTGGCTTCACCTATGTAAGGCATACACATACACACACACACACAAATTTCTTTGTATTCAAATTCTCTAGATTATTGCTATGAATCATAATCTAAAATTTGATTCTCCAGTGATCTGAGACCTTGAAGTTTTGACTCTTGTCAGTGAAATCATTATAGCACACCCTGCAGAGTTCACCTTGAATGTAATGATAACTCCTGCTATTTCTTGTGATTTTAATTGAAAAATTAAATTTCCTATTAAGGAAGTCAATATATGTACACCCCTGAAGTATTTCTTTCTTGAATATCAGCAATTCAGTCTTTCAGTAATCTTGATAAGCCCTGGAAAAAACAGGCAGTTTTATTTTCCATTAAATTATCAAATATAACAGTGAACCATCTAGCTCCTTTCCCACTTCTAGTTATTTTGTTGTTGTTCTTTATGCTTTTGCTATTGTTTTTTAAAAATTCTATCTTCTGACTACAAAAGAGAAATCACCATTATCCACTCCTAGATCATATGTACCTGTCATCTAACTTCTAAATATATCATTAATAAATAAAATAAGTTCTTAATATTTTATTCTATAAATAACATCATTTGAATGTTTGGAGGAGTATAAGCAAGATTAATAAGGTCCAATTTTTTTTTTTTTTGAGACAGGGTCTCACTTTGTAGTTCAGGCTGGCCCTGAGCTCATTATGTAGCCCAGGCAAGCCTGGAACTCAGCAATCCTCCTGTCTCTGCCTTCCGAGTGCTGGGATGACAGGCGTGAGCCACCACGCCCGGCACTGTGGTATGTGGTACTGATTGCCTGTGTGCGTGAGTCACCACGCCCAGCATTGTATGTGGTTACCGGGATCGAACTCAGGACCTTGCGCTTGCGAGGCAGGCGCTGGAACCACTGAGCTAAATCTCCGGCCCTAAGGTTCAATTTTTATAAACGTATTTATTGTAGAAAAAGAAACTGTGGAGGATTCTGGAAGAAACATGAATAATTTTAACAGACTGGGTCTACCCAGAACTGTAGCAGGAAAATGTAAATTTAAATTCTAGGGCTCAGTGATCGTCATAGGCCTCAACCTATTATGTGTATTAATACAGTGAATTATTTGCCTAAAATCATTTTCATTATGAAATTTCTCATCATGAGTTGTGTTTTTCTTAAAGTCACAGGCTGCTCTGGAGAAGAAAATATCAAGGAAACAGTTTCCCTGACTTCCACAGGGAATGCCACCAAGATGTAGGTGAGCGACGCTTGGACACGATATGTGGAAGCAGGAGGGGCAGGAAGACAGGATGGTGCGGCCGGCCGCAGGGGGGGAGGACGCAGCGCAGGCCCGAGAGCCCTAAGGAGTGAGTGTGGCCTGCACCCCATGCCTGCTGCGTTGACAGAAGACCTCAGGACGCCGGCTCCTTAACACCCAGACACAAACACACTCAAGAAAATATTGTTCTCGTCCTCATTGTTAAGTGCTACCTCCAGATCGTCAGTGCTCGTCAGCAACTAGAAATTTAACTTTAACAATTTTAACATAATTTAACAATTTCTGATATTCCCGCGACATAAAAATTAGAAAGTAAGGTAGAAAATTGAAAGATTTTGCTCAAAAAAGACAGAAAGGTTAAACAGTTGCTTTATTCCAACACTGTGTTCCAGTCAGGCTGTATACTCCACTGTCCCTTGCTGGAGACAGAAGGAGGACAGATCTGCGGACCAAAGTGCCAGGTCACACAGGAGAGACAGCAAAGGGCTCCGAAGGGTCTGTGCGCCTGACCCAGTGCTCCAGGGAACATACCAATTTTGGCAGCTTTTGGAGAGAGGTTCAAGACAGCGCTGCGCGCACGGGCCCACTCAGGAGTGCTCTCAGTTTCGGAAGAGAAAGTAAATGAGGGGGAAGAAAAGCCGCTCTACACAATATATTCCTTTTAATGACCCTGAGTTAGTGAGAAATGGGGAAGGAGGGGGAGGGAGTGTAGACCAGCGGGTGTTCTCCCCAGGGAGCCACTGTCTGTATCCTATTGTGGGGACGGCGCCAACGTGAAGCTATATTCATGGAGATGCAAATAATACTCAAATATTGTCTGATTTTTGGCAGATATTGAGCAACCTGTCTATAGAATTTTGCTTAAAACGTTCATGCTAACAATCTTCCAAATTTGCTAGTTAAGTCCTTGAATGTTGACGTACAATTTTAGTCTTTGCCATGAGTCAAATAGTAGTAAATCTTTACCCCAGGAGGGCAATAATTTCCAGGATACAACATGTACTACATAAAATTTAGAGGTAAACGTATCCTGTTAATACTTAAATTCTCTGATTTATTCTCCTGGAATTTTCCAGAAAGGGTTATGATGAAAGAGCTATTATATTGGTTTAGAGGCATCTTATAATTTTTGAGCTCCTTTGATAATTGGATAGTCCAGTTGTCATAGGGAGATTCCTAAAGGCCACGAGTAGGAGTTGAGCACAGGACAGTCCTATGACTGATGTTAGTATACTGAAGTGCTGCTTGTGAAACTCTTTGTGCCTCCAGGATTTCCTTAAGAATAGTATTCTCTGTGTTACTACAGTTGATGAAAACTTGACTATCGGATGACACTATTTACCTCAACAAGTTTAACACAAGGAACATAATCCCCTGGGGATTACTCACAAGTGTCGCAGCCAACAACTGCAGTATGGATATGTAGAAATTCTATGCTTTGTCTAAATTTTATGGAAAATGCTAAGATTAACACACTAAATTTGTTTTTTTTGGTCTCAGAGATTTCCAAAAATTAAACCTTTCTTTAAAGAAAGGATTATTTGATATGCTGCATTATTCTGTATCGACAGAAATAATTGACACCTGTTTTTTATTGGAATTAATTTTCCCTGTGCCTAAAATATGTACTAACAACACAGAGTAGAGTGGACACCCTGTATTCTTAGTGTTATATGAGCAAAGAGGTAAAGAAATAGCTACTGTGATGCTTGTGACATATTGGATAATTAAGACCTTTTTTTTTTTTTACTGTAGATTCATCATAGAATCAAGGACTGATAAAATTCAAAGAATTATCTCATGCAGTGACCTCTGATGTTTGTTCCCAATCTTCTCTAAGTATTGGAGTAAGAGATGAAAAAAACTCACTTGGGATAGTTTTATGATTCCTCAGAATTTGAAGGTTGTTTGATTTACTCAAAGAAAATCATTAAATATGGAACTGATACTTCATAAAGCTTTTTATGCCAATCCTATTTTTTTCATGACATAAAAGCACAATTATACCTTTTGTTTTTATGACAATACTAATCTGATTTCCGCAGTGAAATAGGATTGCCTTTACTCTATTATTTGGGGAGAAAAAACATTACCTCATTTTGGACCCTCTTGATCAAATGATCGTATGGGAATTAAACCTTATAACATAATATTTCCAGTTAATATTATTTTATTTGAATTAAAGTATGATTGGACAAGATCTCACTATGTAGTCCAGGCTGGCCTTGAACTTGTGAACCTCCTGCCTTAGCTTCTTGTGTGTTGAGACTGCAAGCATGCACTGACACCCTTTGTTACATATACACTTAGAGAGCAGAAAAATTATTCTGGGTCAGATTGCGGACTCATTGGAGAACAATACCTCTGGCCTGACAGAATACATGGGCTCTGAGCAGTGGAGCACAGAGGGGTCATTTGCTAGATTTCATAATTAACTGAGGGCCATTTTTAAACACCCCACGTAATATCATCTGAGTAGTCTGATTTTGTAGTACTGAGTTACTCTGAAAAACCAAATGTGGCTGTGTTACCACTTGGGGGACTCTAGGAGTGAGATTTACTGAATATGACTGTGATATTTTATGATATGTATATTTTCTATCTTGGGAATCCTAGATTTCAATTGAAATAGGAAAGAACATTTAACTGAAATATCTCTCTACAGAGAACAATCCATCTACAACTACTTATTTAAAGACCCAGGAGTTCTTTTTTCAGTGGATTTCTTAATGTAGTGATGTGTGGATTGATCTCTGGGTATTTTGGAGGACATGGTTTGAGGTGTTTCTAAGTATCTGATAAATCTACTCCAAATTTTTATTTCTCAATATTCTTTTTTTCACTATAATATAATCAGGAATTTCTGGCATCTCAAATTTAGTTTTTATAACACACTGCTGAATCCAAATGTGTCAACTAATCAAGAAAAATGATTACAAACACTCCCATCTGCTTGACCTAACACACTGAGTTCAGAATCTCTGGCAAATGCACTTATAAATTGAAGCCAAACTAAAATTATGTTCAACCTTAATTTTACACAGTTTTCAGAAATCATTCATAGATATATTTCTCTTGATTTTTAAGAAGTTATAGACTTTGGAACTACTTACATGTAAGTTCTTACTTCATGGAAATTTGACTTTATAATTTATTCAAAAAGCATCTTCCAATCTGCCTCAGACTAGAGAAATGAAAGTGAGGATACAGCTTGAGTGATCCTGCATTCCTCTTCCAAATATTTTTTTATGAAAGCAATTAGAGGATTTTCACAAAGATGAGTAAAAATTATTCTCCTAGCAAGGAAGAATCATTATGATAGGATTAAGTTCATGATAATCAGCTTTATTTTCTTCAGTATCTATGATAAAATGTTGTACATAATATATGTTTCAAAATATTTTTGGATGAATGCTCTTACATCATCCAATTATATTACCACTCTTCTTTAGCTTCCAAAAATGTCCACAAGAAATATAGAATGTGAACAAATGATAATGATATTTTCTAAATGTTTTAAAATTTAAATTTTTGTTAGTTTGGTTTTATAAGCATTCATATATACGTAAAATAAGCACAGAAGTTACACGGAACCTAATATAATTTAGAAGGATTTACAATTGTCAACTTACATGGTATTTATTTAAACAAACCGTTTGAAAGAATAATTACTCCCTCAGACCCTTTGAAATAGTCATACTCTAAGTTTCGTAGATAAATGTGTTTTCCATCGTGTTCATCTATGAAATAAAGACAATTGTTCGACATCTATTCAATTTCACATATTATTCAACCCTCGTAGAACATAGTAGTGAAAATAAGAGAACGTATCTAGTGCAGGAAGCTGGCATTTTACTAAAACAAAACAGGAAGGAAACAAAACAAAAGCATGAGTGAGATATCCAGGGTTACTAGGTGCCGTGAGAAAAAAGTAACACAAGAACCTAGAGAGAGAGTTCCAGAAAGGAACACGGGCCAGACTTTGTAAACATGAATTTTCCTATAATGAGCTTATTTTTTCCAGGTGATGACAGTGGGTTGTTGGATGAAGGGTCCTCACTGCAATGCAAGACAATACCATCCCTTACTCCTAAGTGGGGTTTCCCTGCTGTTGAGATCATTCATCCGCGTTCCTTGTCCAGGAGCTGTCCAGATTCTACTCTTTGTCTGTACTCATTCCTTTTACAATTGCTTTTTCATTCCAAATATTATGGAAAACAAGTTGTCAATTTCAAGCAGAAAATAAAAGCACTAAGTGAGAAGCAATACATTATTGAAAATCTGGTTTGTTAGAAGAAAATAAGTGTGGTTATACCATAAAGACTGTGGAAGTACTGCAAGGTCAAAACCCTTATTAAAATGTTACTACAAAACTCCATAGTGGCTGGACAACAGAATCCAATGCCAAACAGCTACTCCTGCTGCTTCCACAGTATTGGCTCGAATTCAGTGGCTTTATGTATATAGCTCATCAACTGATATAAGGATATATGATGGCAAACTTGCTTTATAAAAGCTGGAAATTGATTACTGTTTTCCTCATAGATTGCTCATGATGTTTCAATCATAAATTTATAGGGAATCGGAGGCTCAAGAAAGAGAGCCAGTGTGGTGACTCACACCTGTAATCCCAGCACTTGGGAGGCAGAGGCAGGAGGATTGCCATGAGTTCAAAGCTAGCCTGGGGTAAAAAATGATTTCAGGGCCAGTCTGAATTACAAAGTAAGATGCTGACCCCCTGACACACAAAGGAAAGAGTTCAAAGTATAGACTGAAAGCTAAGAAAGTCACTTCTGCAAACATTAAAGAAACCAGCAGGAATGATTACAACTATATGATACAATAAACAGGAGCTATGAGCTTTCAGAAAAGTATTTAATTAGATAACTGCCAAAAGCTACAAGTTTTCCAACATGGCCTAAGCAGTAATACCTTTATTTCTATTTTGGTTTCTAAAATTATAAACAGGTGATATTCCAAGATAAAATCTCACCCAGGTGGTGAATTAACTTTAAATTAGAGAATATTGTTCTAAAGTTTACAGGCACCCTGATAAGGATTGGACTTCAAGAGGGTGGGGCTGGGACATCAGTCTCCTCTGACAGTGGACAGGAACACAGAAACTATTGCAGGGTGTGCAACTTTTAAACTATAAATACAATTATGAACTGACTTGCATAAAGCAAGAACATACAAGATAATTTTAATAAATTGAGGAGGTATAACAGATAAACTGTTAGATGTAGAAAAGGAAGAAAAAGAAAAAGAAAATAAAATGGTGAATATGAAAGAGTATATTATATGATAGTAATAATAACATAATAGTATCAGAAAGGACATTAATAAGGAGAGGAGGGAAATGAAAATTAATAAAACATTAAAATAGCTCTGAGTGAAATAGAAGAAAGAAAAAATAGGAAACTCTTTCCAACTTCAGCCTGTTGATGTCCTTCAGAAAAGTAAGAGACAAAATTTTGGTTACTGAAATAATACTGGAAGTAAGAAATAATTTAACACATAGTGATTGAAACTCTGTATCTTTTGAAGGGAAATAAATATTTTCCCACAAAATACTACACACTAGGATCTATCTTGTTACTAGTTAAAATCTAAAAGTCAAACAGACATCTAGAATGGAAAGTGAGAAGCTGAAATCCTACACCTGGATTGCTACATTCAATGACAGAATATGAGACAATGAGATATTTATAGAAGAGTTTAGAAAAATCAACTACAGTTGAAGAAAATCAACAACAAAATCTTTTACAACTTATAAGTTCAAATAACTTTTTCTTTTATAAAGAATTCTACATTGTGAGCCCAGATAAATATTTCATCATTTAATTTTTGGTATCAGATATTTCATCACAGCAATAAGAAAAGTAACTATGACAGAATCAGAAAAGTTTAGGCCTCTTAGATAATAAAATATAAGGATCCTTAATGCAATAGAACGAAATCAAAATTCTAGAAATATAGTTCAGTGGTGTAGCACAGCAATAATGCTACACTTCAAAATCAGTGTGAAAAAATATTTAATTCATATAACTCATCATAGGAAAACTGAATATCATAAGCAGGCATTTTTAACAGGGACAATTATTAAATTCTTTGGAAAAATATTCACTGTGTACAAATTTCTAAGTGCAAAGAAAAAAACAAAAACAAAATGTTGCAACACATTACAGCATGCCTGAAAATTAGACATATTTTAAAATTTGTCAGAAATACATTATATTGCATCATTGAAAATAAGTAATATTATTCCATGAATTGAATTTTGAACTATTTTCTCATTTTCTACTTAATACATTTTTAGCCACTTTGTGTAATTGCCATTGTACTTAGAAACAGTGTGGTAAAAAAATAAGTGCATGAATTCTATTTCCAAGGTTACTTTACAACAATAATTGTGTGATATGGATAACTTCACAGTAATAAAAAATCAGTTTTACTGGATATGTCAGTCATAATATGTCCTCACTTCTTATTCAAAGTTCAACAGTTTTAAAATATCTTAGTATTAAAGAAGTATATTGATCATGCAAATAGAAATTTCCCATGCTAAAATGTTAAAACAATATATGGAATGTTTACAACAGTAGTTTTCTTCATCAGCTTGTAGTTCAATACTTGTGTTACTTAAAATTTATTTTTTCTTATCTAACATAAAATTTGGACACAATAAAATGAAAAAAAATTCATAGCTTAGTAATTAAAATTACCATGATAAAATTGAGTAAAAAATGAGGGACCTCAGTAAATGTTTACATAAAAACCTACATAGAAATCAATAATACCACTTTAAAAACAGATAATTTTCATGTTCCTTTCTGATTTACTGTCTTTTTATTACTTTTTCTGATTTTTTTTTTTTTTGGCAGGTTTCTACTGCCATGCTGGGCATGCATAACAAAATGTGAAATTCTAGCCTGTTCCTCATCTTACAAGAAAACTTTATATTTGTCATCATTACCTATAATGTTAGTTGTAGGCTTGTCATATATAACCTTTATTATTATGAAATACAATGTTTCTATTTCTAGTCTGAGTGCTTTATTTCTGTTTATCATGAAAGGCTGCTGAATTTGACAAGTAGCTTTCTGATTGACTGATAAGGTCGAATGATAAGATCACATAATTTTTATTATTCTGTTAATACGGTGAACCAAAATAACTGATATTTGCACAATGAACCTGCTTTGTATCCCAGGTTACATTCCATGAAGTCATGGTATGTGAACATATTCACGTGAAACTGAGTTTGATTTGCTAATATTGCATTGAGGATTTTTGCATTTATGAGACCTGGTTTAATTTTAAAGAGAAGTAACTTACTGTAGTAAAAGCATATTACTTTTACTCAAAATATTCTCCCTCATCTCAAGAACATTTATACTATTGTTCTAGCCACTGTGTAAAGCAGCTCCTGATGTCCCCTAGGATCTTATTTTCACTTCCGTAACTGCCTCATTGTCCTGCATTGGTTCAGAGTCTTGCTCTTCATGGTCACAGTGACGTAGGGAAGGACCAGAAGTTTCACAGTGGCATCCGCGGGGAAGGAGAAACAGGACTCACCTTTACATTGTTAAACAGATTCATTACTTGCACTGCTATGGCCTTTATGTATGGCGCTTTTCGACAAATTTTTGCACAGGCTCCCACGCGTGATGTACCTCACTGTCCTCTGTATTTTCTCCTCCTCCTCTGCAGAAGAGATACGTTAACCTTTTAATGTTGGGCAATGATCCCTCACAGTACTGCAGAGAGAGAGAGAGAAGAGAGAGGTAGGGGGAACAATTTCCCCAGCTGCAATTACATGACAATTGGTATCACACACTCCTCATATGCCCTTGTTTATCAAGTTAAAATTCACTTTAAAATTTTCCAAGTAAAGCTTGCTCATCTTGTACAAGGCCTGCAAACCAAGTTACTTCACAGCCCATGATTTTGTGGTGGTCATTAGGTACTGGGTTGATCATGGCAGACAGGATTTTTAAATTACTAACTCAATCTTATTAACTATTACAGGTATGATTTTTTTTATTTCTTCATATTTCAGTACTAGTATATTGTATGCTTAAAATGTATGGGCTTTTTCTGTCATTGAATTTTTTGGTATGTAGTTCTTTTTTTTTTGGTATGTAGTTCTTGATAGCCTCTTGATTTTTCTATTTTTTTAGTCAAAATGTTTCCTCTTTTATGTGATTTTGCTGTTATTCTAGTCTGGATAACTTTTTTATACAAATATTTGTGTGAAGAAAACAGATGCAGATGTAGAAAACTCTGGAAATACTATGAATAATTATTTATTTGAAATAGTTAAAATAAGTAAAGTGTCAGAACACAAAATTAACATACAGTTCTTGACACAATTATGTACACCTGGATTCAATGAATTATTTTTTAAATAGAAATAAAATAATCACTTCTATGAGTTGGAGATTTAGCTCAGTGGTTCCAACGCCTGGCTAAGGAGCGCAAGGCCCCTGGTTCAATCCGGTAACCGCATATAATGATGTGATCTTGGGCGTGGAGACTCACGCCCACCAGCAATCAACACCACATACCACAGCACTGGGCGTGGTGGCTCACGCCTGTAATCCCAGCACTCGGGAGGCAGAGACAGGAGGATTGCTGAGTTCCAGGCTTGCCTGGGCTACGAAGTGAGCTCAGGGCCGGCCTGAACTACAAAGCAAGACCCTGTCTCAAAAAAACAAAACAAAACAAAAACCCAAACAAACAAAAACCAATCACTTCTAATATCATTAAAAATAAAATATTTAGAAATAATTTTAATTGACCTAGAAACGCACTGAAAATATAACACTTTAATAAATTAAAGAAGGAAGAAATTAAAATGTCTCATGTTCATGAATTGGAAAAAATATTATTAAAATTATCATTGTATACATTCAGTGTGATTTCTTTAAAAATTGCAATGGCATTTCATAATATTCATATGGAATCTCACAGAACTAAAACAATCACGAAAAAGAAAAAATGAGGTTATATAAATGGATTAATTTAGTATGTAATCTAGGCGTAAATGAAACCTTATATGAAATATTTTGAGTCTATATTCATATTTAATAGGATGATTTAAATTTTTTATTTGTTTCATTTATTGTTGAATATTGAGTGTTCTTTATACTTTCACCATACAAATTCTATGTTATATATTCTGTTTGGAAATGTTTTTTTTCCTCAATCTTTACTTTTTATTTTCATTTTATAAGTGCATTTGACAAGCCAAATTTTATATATATATATATATATATATATATATATATATATATATATATATATATATATATATATTTCACTAAATCTTACTCTTTGAGTTTTTTGTTTTTTTGTTTTTTTTTTCAGTACCAGGGATTGAACTTGAATCCTTGTGCTACCAAGGTCAGTGCGGTACCACTTGAGCTAAACCCCCAGCCTTACTCTTTGAATTTTATTAACTATCCTATTTATTGTCTCTTATTCAAAGAATGCTCTGTCTCAACTTAGACTCTATAGATTTTCTCCTATGCTATTTGATGATTTATAGTTTTATATTTAAATATTTGTTTAAAATTTTTAATAGACTTTTTCCTAACAAAATACAATCACTTTATGGGAAATCAGAAATAGTAAATCCTCCTCCAAAATTTCAGTGGTTCCAGAACTTTTGAAAAGTCTGAGTTTGAGCCTCTGTTGAAACTCAAGTAAAACACCTAGGTGAAAAATCTCTTTATAAACCAAAAACAATTTGCATCATGCACAGGTACAATGGTACAGTGTACGTATTTCCATTCTAGTAGGTGGGAATAGAAAGATAGAAATGAACCAAGTCATTGGAGGTTGATCAGACGTCGTCATCTGACCAAGTGGGTTGCAGATGGATTAAAAAAAAAAAAGATGACAAGATTTTAATGTACTTAATGTATGAGTGAGGGTCCCAGGGTGATCAAATTTCTCATCTGGCTGAGACTCCATCTCCTGGACTTTGCCACTATTTACTGATCAGGTAGCTTCTAGAAGGGGCAGGGATGGTTCAGGGAACCATGAGACAGATGGCACTGATGAGAGCTGGTCACAGCAACAGGGAGCACAATATCGTAGGCTTTGTTTCTATTTTTTTTTATTTTTACCACTACTTTTTTTTTATTTCTTTACTCCCCACTTTCCCTTTTGCCTTTGGATATTTTCTTCCTATTTCAAAATACCTATCATATATTATGACATGTTCTTGCTATGTAGCTCAGGCTGGCCTCATACCTTATTATTTCTTTAGTAATGAGCAATGGAAGGTATAAATGAGGACTAGAATGTATGATAGTGATTGTGAAATTGGAAGAAAATGTTTCAAAGAAAAAATGGGAGGGTGGGGTAGAGGAAATAAAGAAGGGATAGAAAAATGATGGTAAAAACAAAAAAAAAACAGAAACAAAGCTTAGGTTTATGTAGGAGGGTGAGATGATATGGAGAACAGGAGAATGGAAAAGATGAGAATAAAGATACATCATGTATAGGTACAAATTCTCAATGTTGAATGTGACCATAACATATATCTAAAATACATCAATAAACTCAATAAACAAACAGACAAAAACCAGGAATCTTCCTGGCTCATTCTCCAAAGTGCTGGAAATACAGGCATGCACCACCATGCCCAGCTCAAGCTTCTAATATTGTATAATTCATGTACTTGAACCTATATCTGTCTATGACTGCACACATATTTGATCATATTCAAACTTAGTTGAGGTTCCACTACTTCTTCCAAGAATTGACTGATCCCTGATCCTCTTGAAACACATTCTATTTTGGATTAATAGATACAGTCAATTGGACGTTATTCAGTCAGTATTATCTAAACATATGCATTACACCTTTTATATCTCAAATTTAGAATAGATTTATTTTCAAATTTTCATATTGGAGAGCTTGGAAATTGGAAAGATAGATAACTGTATATAGAAACAATTGAGAGCAACATCTCTGTAGTCAAAGTCTCGGGGTTTAACTGTCAGGGTTACTGGGTTTTGGATGTTACTTTGTGCCTATGTGGTTTTGCTACATTATCAACACATATGTAATGTAATCTAGCTCTATTCTCATGATTAGTGCAATAATATCTTCTTTTTTTGAGACAGGGTCTCGCTTTGTAGTTCAAGCTGGCCTTGAGCTCACTATGTAGTCCAGGCAAGCCTGGAACTCAGCAATCCTCCTGCCTCTGCCTCCCGAGTGCTAGGATTACAGGCGTGAGCCACCAAGCTGGTTAGTACAATAATATCTAGGAATTTATGGCAGGAGGCACTCAGTCAATGATATTATTACCACTTTTGGCAATCCTTGTGCTAATATTGCCATATCTGCAGCTATATCACACTGAGTGAACGTGATATTGTCTGTGGTAATGTTGCCATGATGACAACTAATTGCTCACTTTATGTATCACATAACTACTTCCAGGATTATACTTTTTAAAGATTCTTGATTTTAATTGCAATTTTTTCAAAATAACAATTTTGCCATGACTTATACATGATAACATGCACAAATCATATATGAGTTTGTTGATATTTGCTTCATTTTAAATAAACTGTTTTCATTTATTGCCATTATTTATACAATATTAGTTTTATTTGAATTCTATAGAGCTCTTCTTGTTATTTTCACACAGTAATCAGGACTAGTTTCTTACCCTTCCTTATGAGTCATCTGTTGCCCAGATTGTCCTATTGAAACACAGAATACAACAAATGCTCACATTTAATGAGTCAGTGAATAAGCCAGCACTCTCGGGAGGAAGAAGGCAATTATGGAAATATACTTTCATCATTCATGAGATAATTACAGGGAAGTCGATTGTGGTCTCAGCTATGAGTAACAAAGGTACTCACATCTGATCTCAGAGTTAGATAAGCTCTTGTGCCTTTGACTTTACATTTGCATTATTCCCACAGAGCAGCTAAGGTAGACAATAAAAATAGATGTTGTGGAAATGCATAATTTCTTGGCACCATGGTAAATAAATGAAAACAATAATCAAATTATAAATCTAATGTTAAGTAATTGAACAAAAACCATGCAGCCATAACCATAATACATGAAAAAATTCAAAACTCATTCTACATTTTACTCAAATGTGTCATGTTGTGTGTTTGCTTGTTTTACTTTCCTTTTTTTAAGACAATCTTATTTTTAAATTGAGTTTATTGGTACATTTTACATATCCATTGTGATCAGATTTAACTTTAAAAATTTTTATCTGTGTATGATATATATTGATTCTCATTTTTCCCCATTCCTCTGCTCTCCTTGCCATTCCCAAACTCCTATATACATAAGCTTTGTTTCTATTTCTTTGTTTTTGCTTTCCCTCCTTTATTTCCCCTTAGCTCCTTTCCTTTCTCTTTGAAAATTTTCTTCCTATAATGCAATATCTATCATACATTCTGTACTTCATTTACATCTGTAGTTTTACATACTAGGGAACAATATGGTATATATACATCCGTGTCTTATTCACTTATATATCCTCAAATTCCATTAAAATATAAATGTCCATTTAAAGGTAAATGTCTCTAATTTGTCATTCCATATGATTGAGCAATACTCCATTTTATTAAAAAAAAAAAAAACTTCTTGTCCAGTCCCTAGTTGATGGGCATTTGGGCTCTCTCTAGGTTTTAGCTATTACAGACTGAGCTGCTATAAATATAGATGCACATATATCACTATGATATGATGCTTTTAACTCTTTCATGTATATACCTAGCAAGGCAACAGTAGAGTCAAATGGGATCTCTGATCATAATTTTTTGAGGAATCTCCACATCAATTCCTACAGTAAAATATTTCACAGATCAAGAGATAATAATCCAAAAATTCATTCAGAACCACAAGAAATCTAGAATAGCAAAAGGAATTATAGGCAACAAGGACATAGCAGGGGATATCAAAATCCTTAATGTGAAACTATACTATAAAGCCACTGTGATAAAAACAGCACAGTATTGGCAGAGAAACAGACCTCAGGATAAATGGAACAATCTAGAAGAAGTGGAAAAAACTCCAGACATATTAAACCACTTAATCTTTGACTAAGCAGCCAAACATCTTCAATGGAGGAAAGATAGCCTCTTTAATAAATGGTTTTGGGAAAACTGAGTTTCAACCTGCCAAAGATTAAAGTTAGATCCATGTCTTTCACCATGCACTAAACTAAAATCAAAGTGGATTACAGATTTAAATATTGAAAGAAAAACAGTAAAAAATCTGGAAGATAGTTTAGATACAACTCTTGGAGACACTGACATAGGGAAAGACTACAAGTAAAATCTCATCAGGACAGGAATTAGCAGAAGAAATCAACAAATTGGGTCCCATCTTAATAAAAAGCTTCAGCACAGCAAGAGAAACCACCAGAAGGGTGATATGGGTAAAATACCCATATAATATGGGTAAAAAATTACCAGCTTTTTCTCAAAGGACTACTACCTGAAATGAGCAGACACTTTTCAGATGAAGAAGTAAAAGCAGTAAATAAACATATGAATTAATATTTAGTATCTCTGGTCATTTGAAAGGTGCAGAGGAAAACAACACTGAGATTTAATCTCACTCCACAAAGAATGGGCTATCAAGAAATCAACCAACAACAAATGCTGGTGGGAGTGTCAGGTGAAAGGGAACCCTTCTCTGCTGTCGGGGGGGGAAGGTAGATTAGTGCAACCACTCTCTGCTTGTTTGTCAAACTGCTATTCCTTTAACTGAAAGAAGACGACATTGGTCAAAAACCGTCTATAGATCCTCTATTTATAATCAGAAAAACAGAGGCCACAATATGAATAAGAATTATTATAAAGGGAAAATGCTGTGTAGAATGTTTTCTTGCCTAATCCAAATAATTGACATAAATATGTAAAATACCACCTCATGTTTCTGTACAAAGAATAGACAGTCTGACAGGTAGAAGCAAAAGAAGCAGCATAGTCCTCTGTGCTACTGGGCAATAACTGTATCCATTTGTAAAATATACATACTGGGGCATCTGCCCCAAGTTAGAGTATACAGTAGTACTATTTCCTTAATATTGTGATGGTGACTACTGCCTATTCTGAAGGAGCTGAAACAATATTTGTTTGCAGTGTTTTTAGCTTTAATAATTATGATGCAATGAATTTACTCAGAAACTACAAATTAAAACCATAAGTGTTCAATAATTCTCATATCTTCAAGATCACACTGAATTAGCCTTTTGTCACTAATAGTATTCAGAATAATACCATTTTTCTTATTAAAATATTTAGTCTTTCCTTTAATCTCAAAAAGAAAACATTACAAAATAATCCACTTGTCATTTACTTATTATTCTCTCACTTCTAAAATATTTGAAACATTTAATTTTTATGGCATATTGCAATATGGGGATAATTATGTCATAGTCAAATAGACAACTTGAGAGTGATCAGATTGTGTACTATAAGTGTGTGAATTTATGTGCATGAATGTGGCTATCTTTATAAAAGAAGTCCATTATTTCAGTTAGTAACATGGCTTAATTCTTGGAAACCCAGAGCAATAAAAATGGAATACCTCTGATTCTCAGCTACAATATCTTTGGATCCCTTTGTAACAATCATCACATCATTCAATCATGCTTTTGTTTCTTTTTATGAGTAATTTATTAACATTCACTATAACTGTTGCTGTGTGGGAAGATACAATAACATTTAACATGCAGTTATGCTTTTTAAAAAATAAACATAGATTTTAAAAACCATGGAAACAATAAAATTTCATCATTGCTATTATATGTTAATGCATTTAAAGTTAAAATGAGTTAAAGTTAAAATATTATTTTTGTCTTTTAATATTATTTTGCAAGACAAAGATTTTAAAGGACCAGAGAAGAAAGAAGAAAAGAGAAAGAAAGAAATAATGCTATAAATGATGTAATATATGGATGTGTGGTGCATTTTTTATTAAATCAATGTCATTTCAACAGTATATCAATGTCATTTCAAGACCAAGATACTTAATTATTTCTATATAGTATTTTGAACCAAGTTTAAGATTAATGTAATGTATTCTTTACCCATTTATCATTTTAAAACTCATGTAGGCTTTTGGATAAGTACTCAAATAAGACTCATATCTCATTAGATTATGAAGGCTGACTTAAAATTCTAACTAAAAGAGGAACAAATCACTAAAATCTAACCTCATAGAAAAACACAAAAAATGATATTGATTCTTCCAAATTATGTAAATGAATTTTAAGTCTCTATCAGGATATTTAATAGATTTTAAACAGAAACATTTACACAAGGGTAGAGATTACTCAGAGGGGTAGGTTTCTAGAGAAGCAGTGGACACCAGAATGCATGAAAAATTCATCAACTCATCAAAATCTAAGACACAACAGAAGTGCTAATAGTTCAGTTCCATATTAACATTAATCCAGATTCCCCTTTTGCACATTTTCCTTTTGTACATGAACATTAACTACATAAAAGAGAAACAAAGAGCAGAAGAGGCTCATTTGTAATAAGAGATCCATTGTCAAACTCCAAATCATACCACTGTCTGGAAGGCTTCACCAATGCCAAATCTATACATTTTTTGCATGTGGCTCAGATAAGAGATGATAGGACATTAAATAAAATCCTCACAGTAGGACCATCAAGCAGGTCAAAATCCATCTGTGAATATTTGCCAGAGTGGCTGGGCAAACTTTAAAAGATTCTATGAATGTTAATTATTTATACAAACATCAAGTTTATCTGATACAATCTACATCAATTTTTTTCACAGCCTGAGTACTTGCATCATATAAACCTGGAAGACAGTAATGAGCAGTTTGATTGATGATATGCAATTGAAGCTTGAAAGGCATGTTATAATATGATTTACATTTTATAAATGGAACTTGGGTGTTTCTGGAGAATGTAATTTATGGGGTGGGGGATGTGTATGACTAGGATTGAGACCAGTAATAAAATTATCCCAGCAGAGGAAAAATAAGAAGGAGACTGTCCTAAATCTTAGGCTTTTTGCTAACTGAACAGTTCTTTTTTTTTAATTGAGATTTGAAATACAGAAGCAGGAGCAGTTTTGATAGAATTTGATAAGTTTTAATAAAATAAATGTTGACTATGTTGAGTGTTTTGTCAAGACATATAAATTGTGGCATACTAGAGCAAGAACTCGAAGATATAAATTGAAGTATGATTACAGTTAAATGCAATATTCATTGAAATTTTTAAAGATATATTTACTCTTAAACATGCTTATTCTTAAATAAAACCAATTTTCAAATAGCTTTTATTTTTCTTCTCTGTGCCTACTCTCCTTGGTTCTACTTCCCAATGTGTTGCTTTGAAGAGCTGACTCTTTTGGGTATGTTATTTTCAGCATTTAGAGAAAAAGAAGGACAAGAGAGGGTTTGAGTGAAAAGAAAGTACTTCCTGCAGCTGTGGTAAGATTACAGGAGGTTGTATTTCCCTGGAGATTAGCTCCATAGCGTGGGAAAGACTCTGAGTCTATTTCAAAATGACCTTTGCCTTTCCCTTGCTGGAGGAGAAAAACAAAATAAAATCCACTTGAAGTATTTAAAAACCAGTTTAAAATAGTTAAAATATACATTTAAGGTTTTTGTTTCTTTTTTGTTTCTTTTTTTTTTTCAGTACTGGGGATCAAACTCGGGCTCTTGTGCATCTAAGGTGGGTGCAGTACCACTTGAGCTAAATCCCCAGCCCTCTTTTCTTTTCTTTTTTTTTTTTCTTCTTCTTCTTCTTTTTTTTAATAGGGTCTTTCTTTGTAGCTCAGGTTGACCCTGAATTCACTATGTATCCCACGCTGACCTTAACTCATAATAATCCTCTTGCCTCTCTCTCTCAAATGCTGAGATTACAGGCATGAGCCACCATGTGTAGCAGAAATATATGTTTAAACGATATATCAACAGATAACAAAAAGCATTTGACAAAATCCTTTAAATAGCCAAAAATGATAAATATTCGGAACAACTTTAACCAGATAGAAAGCATAGACAACGAACACAGAGAAAGTGTCATACTTAATACTGAGAGACTGAATGATCCCCCTGAGTTCGGGACAGAAAACACATGCTTTATTATTGGACAGGAATTCGTAGCCAGTGCATCTAACAAGAAAAAAGAAAACAGTTCTAAAAGCTGCTGAACTGATTAAATAATGTGAATAAATATTGGATGTATGGGGTTACTGAACCGAGGGATGAAAATAATTCTGATTTCATGCAAAACACTCTCAACTTGTATAAAAATTATTGATATAAGAAACATTCTCTAAGAAGAGGCTTTAAAAATGTTAGACCAATTCACATGTGGATACTATTCATATGCATTTTAAAGAACATATATCTAAGTTGATTTAGGCACATTACATGCTCTAAACTTCTACAAAATAAGTAAGACCAACTGGAAGTGTCTTCAGAGGGTGATTTAATTGGAGACGATTTAAAGCAGCAATTTGAATACTAGCTAAATAGCAAATACTTTCAGGTCATTAATAAGCAAATAACCATGAAAAGAAAATCAAATCAAATTATTGCTAAGACATGGACATGGGTATTATATTTCTAAGTTTTAAAAATATATTAAATTTATCTTTAAACAGTGATATTATTCTTCCATAAATCAAGTTTGAGATTTACTGATTTAAATAAATGATAAAGGACTATGTATAAAAGTAAAGTAACAGTTAAAAATCAAAGGTATAATACTTTACTATTAAGCACAATGTTTGTATTTTAAGATAAACATTCTCATTACTTAGAGTATTTTACATTAACCTAAATATTATAATTTCCTAAATGCCTATGAATGAAAAATTAGGAACTTTCAGAACATCCTTATCATTTTTAAACTTACTAATAGGTCAAAATGATTTAGTCCTGCAAAGTAATGAATTATGGTGGAATAAATTGTAACATTAATAGAACTTCTACAGAAAAGTGGTAAATATTTATGCTATTCTATGTGCTCCTTTATTAAATATATGCACATTTGTTTTGTGCACACACAACTAAAGACTATGCTATTGGCAAATGACAGACCTCCCAAAGCAAACAGCTTTAGTACAGTTATTTTCTTAATTACAAAGTATCTAATTTAGGATTAAAATAATAACTCAGCTTGATACACTTTTTATTTTAGATTTTGTGCTTTCTTTTACTCTGATAAATTTTGTATATTAACTGATTTGTTTAATCACTCATTTTTATGGCACTGGGATAGAATTCAGTTTCCTCTTACTGATCTATATAGTCATTTTTTATTTTGTATTTTGAGACAGACTTTTGATAAATTGCCCATGCTGGTTTCCTTGAGATCCTCCTGCATCAGCCCCCTCCACAGACAGCTGGGATTACAGGCAGGCACAGAATTTTCTACATTTGTTTTCATTACTGGTTTTGTATGACCTTCTTGTCTCTATTCAGATTCATTCAGCCAACAGATTATCTCCCTGAATGGTTCAAATAATTGTTTTATAACTATTAGCAGAAAGAAAAAAAATGATTCTGCTCTCAAAGTTTATGAATTATTTCTGATTACCAAAAATGATTTATTGCAGATATTTGTCATTCATTTTCCCTTTGGTCAATTAATATTGGCACAAAGAGGAATGTAGTATGTAGATAGACCTAAGTATATATATTTAGCTCTCCATGTTTGATCAGTTTACTATTAGCTCTCCATGTTTGATCAGTTTACTATCATCAGAATGATGAATATGTTGAGGATTATATGAAGAATAAACATAAAGTACCCAGGTCCACCCTAATATGACTAAGAAAATAATACAAGTATCAGGATAAACATCTCTTCATTTTATCAATAACCCATCTTGAAAAATCAATGACCATTTCTCCCTTTTGGAATTATG
>PVIC010025375.1:0-25341 GCA_004025085.1 Thryonomys swinderianus
AAAAAAAAAAAAAAAAAAAAATCATAAATAAACCAGACGTGATGGCTCATGCCTATAATCCCAGCACTTGGGATGCAGAGGCAGGAGGACTGCTGTGAGTTCAAGGCTTGCTTGGGCTACATAGTGAATTTAGGGCCAGCCAGCCTGAACTACAAAGTGAGATCCTGTCTCAAAAAAAAAAAAATCATACATATCCACAATAATTGTATTTCTGGGAATGTAATCCAAGGAAACATGGTAAGTTTTTGAAGAAATTTATATGAACAAAGAAACTCTCTAGACTGCTACATCTAATAGTGAAATAGTTACATCATATACTAGCACAATACATAATTGTTGGCATCATATGCAGTTGACCTGAAAATTATAGTCACAATTTACATAAAAGAGTGTGTGAAATTTTTTAAAACATATACATAATCACTATATTTTTAAAAATTCATTAAAATGAGAGAAAATATTAAAATTGTGAAAGATATATTATGGTTATATTAGAAAAAAGAAAATATAAGGTATTTTTCTTTTGTCTATCCCAAATTTCTTTATTATGAAAAAAGCAAAAGATAACATTTTAAAAGAGTAGCATTTAGAAAACTTTAACCACATGAACCACTCTAGCCACAATTACTTCCCATAAATATCTTCATTTCCAACCAGCTTGTCTCCCCATTCTTACTTGTTCCCAAGTAACAGCTTTTCAAAAACTACTATCCCAAACTGGAATTTTCATTCTCTCTCTTTCTCTCTCCCCCCTCCCTCCCTCCCTCCTTCCCTCCCTCCCTCCCTCTTTCTCCCTCTCTCTCCCTCTCCCTCTCTCTCTCTCTCTCTCCTCTCTCTCTCTCTGCTTTCCTAAATATCAATCTTCAAAGTCCAGCATATGTCTAATTTTCTCAAGCTTAGCCCAAACCTCCAAGCCACAATAACCCCTCACTTTGTGAACACCTACAGCACTTGGGAAACGCTGGCAGGATGCTTTGTACAGAGTGGTATGTGACATGTCACCTATTTTCTCTACCCAAACAGACAATTTTTCTGTCTAGAGAAAAGAAATATAGTATCTACCCTGACACTCTATGCTTCAGAAGATATACCTTTCAATTATAAGAATTATAACCTCTGGAAGAAGGATTAAAAAAACACAATAAAAAGGAAAAATACAAAGTCAAGTACAAGATTCAAATGTGCTCTTACACTGGCTTTGAAGGTTTGTTTCTACAAAAAGGTGAATACTCTGAAAGAAATGGAATATTCACAAATTATCAAAAACCCTGAAAGTCTATCATCATCCTACATTTTAATAATTAAAATGAAAATTACTAATTCAAAGATGAAATTTCTTCAATGTGACAGTAAAAGAGACACAAACAAGAGACCAGTAGGCATCAAAAATGACAGTACTAAAGAAATAGGAATTAGAAACATGGAATTAGAAATTTACATCCTGGAAGACATAAAGTAGGAAAAACTCCCTTACCAACAAAAATTACTAATCATCTAGACTAAATAAAATTTTGGGATGGATTTTATATATCTGACTAAAAAAGGTCATCTCAGTGATGATGCTGTTTGTAGAGTTTCCTCCACCTCATTCCAGGTTTCTTTTCAATCTAATGAAAAGATAATATCAAATATGCTGATACTATGTATTTAAAAAGTTAGGACTGGGGATTTAGCTCAAGTGGTACCGCGCCAACCTTGGACATACAAGGGCCCAAGTTCCATACCCAGCACCGCCAAAAAAAAAAAAAAAAGCTAGCTACTTCCCCATCATAACCAAGTCTTACACATTCTCTCTACTTTACAACTTTAATTGTAGACAGAAATCACTACTGAATTGTTTAATATATTTTTACATACACTAATTTGTACGTTTAAAACTAAGTTGTTTTTAAGTCAATACATTAAAAATTTATATTTTACATATTTTAAGAATTCATATTAGTCTGCCATATAATTACCTAAGCACAGGATGTTTGTTTTATAAGATAGAAATGCTGATTTTTATGCTAGGTTTTCATCTGAATCAATCACTTAAATCTATTCAAAGTGGAGCCTACATTAAGACCCAAAAACCTAATCCCAGTTCTAAGCTTCAAAATTCAACACTCTTAAAAGAATTATCACTAACGTGAGGATAAAAGGGAGACAAACAAAAGAGACCAGTAGGCATCAAAGATGACAGTATTAAATAAATAGGCTATCTTACTGTGATATGGAAAAGAAAATATTGGTTATCTATTGAAACTTCAAAAACTAAAAAGCTGATATTGTCTAATTCATTAACTGAATAAAACATTACTTCATCAAATTGAATAATATATAATTTTTATTATCACTATTGCTTAATGGACCTAAGTAATGGGTAGCAGAATTGGAAGGAACCTTTTTGTCTCTGCATATTCTGTCAACTATCTACTACTATTCAAAAACGGTTAAGTACCAGTCATCTGCCTTATCTATGTCAAAATATAATGAAAACCTTTGCTAACAAAGCTAGAGCTAAAGTGGGATAGTCAAGATTACAGGCTATGATTTTTAAAATAATAATTTAAAGTGTCACAACTATTTTCCTCTTTGACAAATGCATAGTCCTATATTCTGGAATCCTACTGGTAACAGAATAGCCAAGTATCACCTCAACTCTATGTTAAAGACAATGAAAGACCACTAATATCTTAGCATAATCAAAAGTATCCAGTACTGTCAAATATAAGGATACTGTAAAATTTGGAGAAGTAACCTACTACATAATTTTAATACTTCTAACTTATGCAAGTTAAAAGAAAGCACACAATTTCAAAAGATCTGTGTTACAATGACATTAAGTTTTTCAGTGAGGGAGAGGAAGGGACTTAAGCTTTGTCCCACATAGCTTTCACTTCAGAATAACCTGCTAAACTATAATAGAAGGAAAATCAGAACTATCCAACATACCAAAACCTAAGGAGCACCTAGTGTTTAATGTTTTAATGTTTAAATTCCAGGTTACAAGTATCTCCACAGACTGCTACATAGTCAGTAAATGTGTATAATTATTTTTTTTCAGAGTTTAGGCACAGAAAACAAATTATCACTAAAATAACCACATTTTATGAAGCAATTAGTCTTTACACAGAACACTCGGGTATGCAACTACACTGAACATGATTAAGAAAAGATGAAATTCCTAATGTGGAATGTTGTTACTAAAGATTATTTCTACCTTTAGTTTTGGGGATTTTTGAAGCAAATTGTTTTACCCAATTACATACTTGCAAAAGTTTCAATTAATAAAAATCTTTGTGAGGAAATGATTTTTAAATCACAAAAAGTCAAAGGACAAGATGTTCAAGACTTTTGACAGTATCTAAGAAAGAATACAACCAGGGAATGGTTTTATCAAGGTGGGCAAAGCTCAGAATGGCAGAATCCCTTCTCTGCTGTAATGGATACACTGTCCTGAGCACATAGTAAACCAGAAAGGAAAAGCCTCACGTAGAAAGCTGAATGGCCCAAAGAAACCCTAAGGGGTGATAAGAGCCTAAAGGCACATGCAGGTACGCATCTTTTATATTGGATGTGATACACTTACATGGCCCCTGTTGAATCTCTTGGGGACCAACAGTAAAGCAAGTTTAGAACTTCAAATCTTGAGACATCTATAGCAAGATGCTGATCCAATGTGGCTCCAAATATCTTCTGTTTTCCTGGCTCACCTGAAGAGGAAAAAACACTACAGAGGATGTGGGAACTGAATTTCTTTATGTAGTTTCTTCTAGAGCAACTGTCTGAAAGTTTTGGCCCACTCCTTTATGAAGTCTGGAGATGAGACACTTGAAGGACTAGTGAAAAAATAAACTCAAATGAAAAGGTGGAGTGAGACATCTAAAAGGGAACAGGAGAGCAAGCTGAGGTAAAACGGTGTTTCTAACCCTTAGGTGGGAGGAGGCAGAGAAAGGAGAGGGGAAAAAATGCACAGATGTTTCTCCCTCCGCTCCCTCACCCCAACTGTTACTAAATCTTCATTAAGTACCTAAACTTTTGGCCACAATTAGGGAATGAATAAGCAATATCACATGGACAGGTTAGCATTTTGTCAACTCTCCCTCCCTGGCTATATGGCATTACTAAGCAACAGGGAGGCCTTTCAGATAAAACCTTTTTCCTAGGAAAAGTTTATGGTGGAATTCAGCTTGAAACAATAAAGCCAGAGAAAAATAAATTGAGTTTGTACAAAAATGAAAGTCACAGGACAATTTACCGTGTTGACAATGTTTATCTAATTCTGTTTCCAAAAGGGGTGGGACAGATTTCATGAAATAAATCAGAACCAAAAAAAATTGCTTCCAAATAGAAAATATTTTTTAACTAAGCAACAGACTGCATATTTTATATTTCTATCACTAAAATGATAACTTCTAAGAAAGTATGATTAGCAGAACTAAATCTGATGTATAACACAATAGTATGAAATTATAGTCCATTTTCATTATTCATCTTTAACTTTTTAAATTTCTCCTAAAAATATATTACCTAAATTTTGTATTATTATACTTAATCTCCAACATTATAATAGTCTAGGATATGAAACAATTTTCTTTCAAAATACATTCCACTTTAATCAGAATACACTTGAACTCTGTCTGGGAAAAAATACTATACCAGAATTTTCTGAAGAGTAAGATTGGAGAATGAATTAGATCCTTACCTGACGTGGCTGCTCATTCATTCGCTGTGGGTCTGATTTCACTTTATTACTGGGATGGTTTGTGACTTTGGTTACTGGTTGTTTGAAAATTGATGCTGTTTGTCTGATCGGCAATGTCGTATTCAAGTCTGGTTTACCCTGCAAATATACATGTTTTCATCAGCATTACATGTAAACACAGTTACATGAGTTTAATTCAATGTTTACTACTTTTTTGATACACCTTTAAAAATTGTCTTTATTTAGGTTTCTGATTCATCACATGTATCAAAGACTAATCAACACAAATAAGATATCAACTGGAAATCTTACATTTCTCTAAATTCCAACCAAGGGTCAAGCTCCTATTATTACGAGAACTCCAACCTAGTCAAGTTGTAGACAAACTATAGTGGAAAACTCATCGGCTGCACAGATACACAGAGGCAGACGGCGCGCTGGCATCTGGCTCTTCTCTTCTCTGTACTGGTGTCTTTCCCCTTGACAGTCCACTTTTGCATTCCAGGCTTATTCAAAATTCTGAGCCTGCCACAGCATTTTTAAACACTTTAGAAGTGGATTTTAAGCTCTTCATTAGGTAAAGACATGCAGAAATTTTGCTCATAACAAATGTATTCTTTTAAATGTAAAAAATTACCTGCATAAAATTTGCAATTAATTTGAATAGCCAAGTACTATGGACTTTTATATGACCAAATATGTGTGGGTCAGAAAACAAAAGAATTTTCTGGACAATAAAAACAGCAGTAATTTTACACTCTGAAAATAGAAAACTATTGGAATTAAATATTTTTAGTATTAGCTTGATCTCTAGTTAGAGGCCAAGATGACATAAAATCACACAAATTTCCTTATTATATAAAACACTTGCTAATTCTAGCAAATAGAACTTAGTTTAGAAAAATGAGATAAAATAAAGATCTACAGATTCAATATGTCTGAAGTGAAAATTCAAGAATTCTACATTACGCAAGTAACAAATTCCACACTTGGCCTTACAAGTTCACTAAAAATACTGTATAAAATTACCTTCAGAGTATTTATCAAAGGTGTATGTGGAACTTGAACATTATATGAGGATCGCTCAGATCCCACTGCCAAATGAGGCATCTTATGAGATATATGCAGACATTCTAAAAAGAAAAACCCAAAACACTCCAGGTCACAGCATTTTGGACAAAGAATAATTAACCTGTATTTGTTATTTTATCAATATATCACATGTAGTGTTTTTGCCAAAGAAATTTAAAATTGAAGCTTAAGTAAACCATGTAATACATTGACCATTTTAATCAACCAATAAATAAAATGTAAGATAGGTCCTAGAAGGTCCCATAGACTTGCTTTTAAATTCATTTGCAATGACTTAACAACAAAAAGAAAAGGGAGAGATCTGGAGAGTTAGCTCAGTGGCTCCAATGCCTTCCTAGCAAACGCAAGGTCAGTGGTTGGATCCCTGGTAACCACATATCACAATACCAGGCTTTGTGGTTTATGCCTGTAATCCCAGCACTTGGAAAGCAGAGGCAGGAGAACTGCTGAGTTTGAGGCTTGCCTGGGCTACATAGCAAGCTTAACTACAAAGGAAGATTCTGTCTCCAAAAAAAGAAAGAGAGGAGGATTGGGGATTTAGCTCAAGCGGTACCACACCAACCTTGGATGCACAAGGGCCCAAGTTCCATCCCCAGTTCTGAAAAAAAAAAAAAGGAAAGAAAAAGAAAGAAAGAAATCCTGACTTAATCACTATGTGCTTGGATTCTGGGAGAAAAAAAAAATCACGCTTATCTGAAAATATAACTGACACATTTTTGATACAGGAAAAACAATTGATAAATTTATAGTATATTTGACACGCATTTGTCTTTATTGATATCCCCAGGTAAAAACTGTAATGCCAAATTCCATATATCCAAGCAATGATTGTCAACTCTAAATATGTATTCAGAATCACACAGGGGACTTGTTAAAACACTGAAGACTGGGCCTAATCTTCAGAGACTCTACTGCAACAGAGCTAAGGTGGAGGCCAGGAATTTGCCTTTGTTTCAAGATCTTCCATGATGTTGATGTTTCTGATGTAAGTAGAGTCCACCATACTGGAGATGGACAGCCCTAAAACAAAGATTGCTAACTGGTGGCCCAAGTACCAAACCTAACCAATAGATCTGTTGTTCACTTTTTAGTACCTTGACAAATTAAATCAGCAACTAAAAAGTGCAGTCTTCACATAATGCTAGCTACTGTAAAACACCTGAAGATGTAGAGATGCTGAACTTGGTTTGGCAACAATAGGCCATGACTGACCAGCCATGGCTGCCTGCTACAGAAGTCAGACTCTGTGACAACATTCCACAGCAAGTCACATTTGCATTCCTCATCTGGGCCCTATGGGAATGGAGTTCCTAACCTCCACTTAAGAATATTAGTATGCCCAGAAATGTAAGTATCATATTAATCTATTACAATTACAATAACATCTGGACCCCCTATTAAATCTCCCCTCACTCCTATCCTTCTGCCTACTTTAAAAAAATCTTCTATATTTACTAATATGAGTCTAACAATATTATTTCTGATATTTACCTTTATGGATTTTCAGAAAATATTTCATAAATGTACAAATTTAGGTGATAGGCTTCAGTGTAACCACCTAAAGATGCCACCTCTAAAAAATGTTAAGGCCCAACAGTGTACATTTTTAAATTGTAACTGTGTGTTGCATAGGTTTGGACATCATCTAGAACATTCTGAGCCCTTTAATGAAATCAGCCAATGTATAGTCAATTCTGAATTATAAAACTTAACATATACATGCTTATGGAAAATTGTAGCTCATTACATATGCATAATCACATAATTATGCCATTAGCAATACCATTTCATATATACAGCTGGGGATTAAACCCAAAGCCTTCACACTAAGCTACATCCTCAGTCCTTTGTTGTGAAACGAGGTCTCATCAAGTGGCTCAGTTGCCCAGAAGGGGCTCAAACTTGTGACCATCTTGACTCAGTTTTCCCAAGTGCTGAGATAACAGGCATGTACTACCAAGCCCAGCTACATTAATTTTTATTCTTTATCAAAGAATATGTTGTTCTAGCACTAAAAGTGCTACCAGTAGACATGAAAGTATATTACACCCATCTGTATGAGCAAACTTATTCAAGCCCAAAACTCTGTTACAAAGGATAACTAAAGGTAGCAGATTTTTTCTGAACTAGGAATTCTGAATGCAGAGTGGAAGGGTCAGTGTGTTGTTGTATTTTTTAATTTAACTTAACTTATTGGTACATTATATATGCATATCACAATTACACTCCACACTGAGAATTTGTATCAGTATATGACATAACATTTTTCTCCTTTCCCTACTCACCCTACAACCCCCACCCCTATATACACAAGCCTTGTTTCCTTATTTTTTTAATTTATTGGTACATTATATATACATATCACAATTACACACCACATTCAGAATTTGTATCAGTATATAACATGACTTATCCTCATTTTCCCCTTCCCCTACCCCTTACACCTCCCACCCTATAATACAAGCTTTGTTTCCTTTTTGCCATGAATTTTTTTCTTTCCCCTCATTTACTCCTAAACCCCATTTCCCTTTGAATATTTATTATTTCACAATATTGATCATGCATTCTAGAACACATTTACAACTCTGCCATAAAGAATGATGAGGTTGGACCAGAGGGTTAGCTCAGTGGTTCCAGCGCCTGCCTCGCAAGCGCAAGGTCCTGAGTTCGATCCCCGGTAATCACATATAATGCTGGGCATGGAGACATGCCCACCAACAATCAACACCGCATACCACAATGCCGGACGTGGTGGCTCATGCCTGTAATCCCAGCACTCGGGAGGCAGAGACAGGAGGATTGCTGAGTTCGCGGCGGCTTGCCTGGGCACCATAGTGAGCTCAGGGCCAGCCTGAACTACAAAGCGAGACCATGTCTCAAAAAAAAAAGAATGATGAGGTTGAGTTATTTATACTCAAATGGACATACCTTAAGGACACACTCATAAGTGAAATAAATAGGTCACAGATGTGTAAATAGCATATCTTTTGTTTCCTTTTTTAGCCATCAATTTTTTCTTTCTCTTCATTATTTACCCCTAAACCCTGGATAAAGATGCGTGTATGTGTGTTTTTTTATAAAATGGAGTGTGGTGTTTTTGCATTAACTTCTGGTTGGGTGCAATAAAAGAACTCAGGACAAAGTCTGATTGAACTATTTAATATATACAATTTCTGCTGTCTAATGAGACAGCTCATTCCCTAGTAGCAGAGTGAGAGACATCAAGAGTGTACTGCACTATTTTTCTCATTCAGGCTTTTCCCTTTTAACTGCACTACAAGCTTGACAGAAATGATTTACTGATTAATTCTGATTCCAAAACAGTGTCATGCGAAGCTGAGTAAATTGTAGAGGTGGACTAACTGGTTTTCCCAGAAGCGATCATCAAAACAATAATCATCACTCTCCTGAGAACTGCCAGTCACTGTTACTTTATGCCCAGTTACATGTCTGAGTTTTTAAAACGATCAATCTGCCCTACACTTAGGACTTAAAAAGTCATTCAAGTATTTGAAATCCTCTCTTTCAATGTAAAAAAAGTGAAGTTTTTTTATATTACAAAATACAAACTAGCAGATAGTCATTGCCACATTAAAACTAAAAGTTTCCAAATTCTGATAACCTTTGGTGCTACAGAAGCTAAAACCTCAAACGGAATTTAATAGATTTTATACCAGTAGGAATAGTAGGCTGAAAAGTATTTAATTTTGAAGGGTTTTAATCTCACTAGCTGAGGAGAAATATAAATTTTACTGTTTTTTTTTTTTGCTTCCAGCTCAGCATATAGCTCAGTAGTAGGGCAGTTCTGCATTTAATCCCCAGCACTGCGGTTAAAAAATCTATTTTGTGGGCCGAAGGGTTAGCTCAGTGGTTCCGGCGCCTGCCTCACAAGCGCAAGGTCCTGAGTTCGATCCCAGTAACCACACAGAATGCTGGGCATGGTGACTCACCCCCACCCACAATCAATACCACATACCACAGCCCACAGGGCGTGGTGGCTCATGCCTGTAATCCCAGCACTCGGGAGGCAGAGACAGGAGGATTGCTGAGTTCGAGGCTTGCCTGGGCTACATAGTGAGCTCAGGGCCAGCCTGAACTACAAAGCGAGACCCTGTCTCAAAAAAAAAAAATTTCTGGGGCCGGAGGGTGGGCTCAGTGGTTCCGGCGCCTGACTCGCAAGTGCAAAGTCCTGAGATCAATAATGCTGGGCGTGGTGACTCACGCTCACCAGCAATCAATACCACATACCACCGTGCCGGATGTGGTGGCTCACGCCTGTAATCCCAGCACTCGGGAGGCAGAGGCAGGAGGGTTGCTGAGTTCCAGGCTTTCCCAGGCTACATAGTGAGCTCAGAGCCAGCCTGAACTACAAAGCGAGACCCTGTCTCAAAAAAAAGAATTTCTGGTGGTTCAATATGTGGTATTTTAACTCAAAGGGAGGTTAATGATTTGAGTGAGAATAAAACTCCATGTTGTGTATATTCTACGACCCAAGCCCAAAGGACTCACTCTATCTTTTAAATTCACACAAATTTCACACTTTAAAAATTAACCTTGTTTGTTTTAAGGTAAAAACATTGCCCTACCTACCTAGTGTTCAAACAAAACTGACACTTCCAAGTAATGTGGTTTTGCACACACAAAATACCCGTAAAAGACATTCAAGCTTCCATTTAAGAAACAAAATGATTTATTTCCAAGGCCAATTTCTTACAGTTTATAGTTATGATGACACATGAATTCTGGGTAAATACAATGACTTCTTTCACATTAATATAGTATTAACCATTATTGAAATTTAACCCATTTACCATAGTCTATTTACATTCCATAACTTACTCCATAAAGATGTATAATTCAGTCATTTTCAGTATTTCAGAGGTATGCAGTTTTCATAGGCTTTTCCAAAAAAGCACTTCTGGAATTCATGATTTTGTACCAAAAATCTTAGTTTAATATCCTAAGTGAGAAATAGTTTAAGATCAATGGCACCACATTAAAAAATAATAAATGGGTGGGCTACACTTTCAGCTCCTTTACAAAAAGCTATATTTGCACTTAATAGAAGAGCAGACTAAAATTCATTGTTGAAAACAAGTTTGAAGACTTCAGCTTGAAAATACAACTTCTGGGAGATTTACTTAATTATGAGGTTCTTAATTACAACAAAAAGAAGCCAAGGTTTCAACAAAGTATATAGAGCATCCCTTCTCCAGCTAAAGTAGCTACTGTATGGAATTCATTCTCTACAGCGAGGTCGGCACTGGCTATGTACAAATGCCTGGAGAACTGTGGAGCAGATATACTGGGCTTAATTTCTTCCCAGATCTGGAGGTCAACTCTTCAGGACTTATAAAATTTGTGAAACAGATTTTGATCATCAACAGAAACTCAAACAATCCAAGTAAGTCTTGTCAAAGCCGTAGCACCACCAACCAAGTTCTAAAACCCACCTTTATCATTAACATGGCAGCCAAACAGGTCCTCTCAAATGATTCTCACATTCGGATACATCTGAACTACTGATACTGAAATAAACTCCTATCATACTGACCAAATTACATCTTGCAAGCCTACTGGCTAAAGCTCTTCAGTTCACTTTTTATTCAATCATTAGCTAACTGCATTATTCAAATTAGGCAAAAAGATGCCACAGCCCTGTTACATAACAACCTATCTTTACTAAATAGTAGGGAATTATCCTTTTGTGTATTCACTTAGGAATATTTCTGTGCCTAAAAGTAGTTCTTTAAACCAGAGAATACTAATTAGTTCCAGCACCATTTGCTCCATCTTGCCCCTTCTCCCTTAGCTCATCCTTCACTCGCTCAGCACTACCCATCTCCCGACCTAGACACACACACTAGCCTCCCCACTGGCCCCCAACTTGGACTTCTGCACTTCTACAGTACACTCACCACACGTAGCCGGTTGCTGTAGTTTCTCAGGTGACGCCTCAAATTCTGTTCCTTTGCTGGCTACCAAGGTCATGACGAGCCTCATCTAACGCGCTGACCTCACCTAGTCTTGCTCCCCCACTCACCAAGCTCCAGCAACCTGGCCTTCTTGCTGACTCTGTATACTAAGTGCACTGTAGGGACTTGGCACAGGCTGTTCCAATGGCGGCGCACCTATGACACACGCCGCACAGTGGGCACAAACAGCCCTGTCGGCCCACAAGTCACAGGTATCAGTTGTTTTTTCTAAACTAAAACCTAAAGGTTTAATTGCAGTGTTGGCGCTTCGCAGTAAACCAATGGGTTTGGGGTTGCAGTTTGGCCTCTCCGTCCCTGGAAGTTTTGCCATCACCACGCTATTCCCTCTGTATGAAATGCACTAGTTCTTGTATAGCTGATTCATCACCCAAAATTTGGCTTTAAAATCAATCTCAGAGAAACTTTTCCTGATCACTCAACCTGAACTGACCACAGGTCACTTTCATCTCACTCTTAATTCACCGATTAGCACTGAATAAAGTACACACTAGTCATCCCTAGAATATCGCCTCTCCGAACACAGGATATTCCCAGAATTTAGAATAACTATGCAAATGGATGTACTTTTAAAATCCTTTGAAATAAGATGTATAAAGTGCTATTACACGTTAGGTCCTGTGCAATGCAGGCCTATGCCCTTGAGTAGTCTCACTTGCTGCCTTAAGTTTACAGGGGCTAAGTGGAATGTTTATTTAAACTGGGCATAGCGGCTCACACCTGCAATCCTAGCACCCTGGGAGGCTGCAGCATGAAGGTCACAAGTTCAAGCTTGGCCTGAGCATTTTAGCAAGTTAGCAAGACCCTGTTTCAAAAATGAAAGTGGGGGAGGGGCGGAGGGTTAGCTCAGTGGTTCCGGCGCCTGCCTCGCAAGCGCAAGGTCCTGAGTTCAATCCTCGGTAACCACATACAATGCTGGACGTGGTAACTCACGCCCACCAGCCATCAATACCACATACCACAGTGCTGGGCGTGGTGGCTCACGCCTGTAATCCCAGCACTCGGGAGGCAGAGGCAGGAGGATTGCTGAGTTCGAGACTTGCCTGCGCTACATAGTGAGCTCAGAGCCAGCCTGAACTACAAAGTGAGTCCCTGTCTCAAAAAAAAAAAAAAAAAAAGTGAAAAGGGTAGGGATTGTAGCTCAGGGCAAAGGTGTTGGGTTCAATCCCTAGTAAAACACATACGCATGTATTTCATATTTTTAATACATTTTAATAGAATCTACAGTATCTACCTCAAATTTATTTAAGCTCCGAAGGTAGTTATCAGTATTATCAGCCTCAAGCTCATCAATGTAAGGGAAATAATCTCAGGGCATCTATTACTATTTAACATTGTTATAATTACAGGTAAATATGGTCACTATTATTTTTCAGCCACATACTCGGCCCTCCTCCAATCCTGTGAATGACTGAACAACTGATCAAGATTCTCTACTGCAATTTAAGTATTTTATCTAAATTGCTGGCCTTACTGAAACCTGCTCCTTGAAGACAGTACTTTCCTGCTAAATTCCATACATGGCCCAGAAGGGGGGGCTTCCTTCCTGTCTTAATTCCTTGCAACTACATAAGGGCCAGAAAGTAGAATGGGCTCTCTCCTTTCTACTCACTACTTTCAAATCATCTCTCCAATTTTGTCACTCCAAAAATAGCTCTTTAAAGCCCACAGCATCTGACTTACTACCTTCTACCCCCTGCCGTTTTCAACTTCCTTTATCAGACTTTGTTTCAATCTTCTTCTCTATCCCGACTTCTGCCCTCATTCTTGGAGACGTCAACCATCATATTAATAACTCTGTCACTTTCTTGTCACTGAGACAAATAACCAACACCCACAACTTAAAGGAGACATTTATTTTGGCTCATGTCTTTGGTCCGTAACTGGACACCTCCAGGCCAGGGAGGCTTGGTAGAAGGGTGTGGGAAGCTGTTCACCTCATGGCAGCCCAAAAGCTTCCAAGCACGTCCTCCTGACTTGCCTCTTCTGACCAGACCCTACCTCTTCACCTTCCGGAAGTCCCACCTCTGAGCACATGAAACGTCGGGGGGACATCTGGATATGAACCGCAACTCACACATCATGGGTTCTTTCCTCCTCTAGTCCTCTCACTTACCTAACGTGGCCACAGGCTTGTCAGTAACAGTAACATCAGGCCCAGCGTCTCAGCGACGCTCTCAACTCCCCGAGCTCCTGTTCTTCCCTACTGCTCACTAACCCAGATGCCACGTCCATCTCCTATATCCACTGCCAATTCTATTTTCCCACTCTGCAAACACGCCTGACTTTCTTGCCCTCCATGACTCCTCCAATCACGTTATCCATTTCCAGTTCCAATCTTTGAAAGTTTAACCAAAGAAAACATCTAGTGATTCTACTACTCCACGTTGACCGATTTTCTCTGAATTTACAACTGAGTCCAATCTGACTTCTGCTCCCACCACAACTGTTCTTGAGGTTATTTCAAATTTCACATTCCCAAGCTCAAATCTCTTCTCCCCTATGCAACCACTCTTTTGAAATGTCCACTTCTCTGACCTTCCTAGCCATTTGTTTCTCTACTACTTTTACCAACTTTGTTCATTCTTTCTACCTTAACCAAACTCCAATCAACGGATTTTTCTCAGGATTTGGCCCTCTATTCTTTCCTGGGCCTGGCTCTTCTTCATCTACACCCTATCAATATAAATACCAAAAGTTCACCCTTAGTTCTCTCTTCCTGTCAGTTCTATACCAAATTCACTGGCAAATCCTAATTTTCAAGAGATACACAATCAGGCTACCGCTGTCTCCACAGGCACATGTCTAGGCCTCCTCACTGGATGAAATTACTTTTCTCCTCACTTCCACTTCTGCCCATCTCACATCAAATTAACAAACACCTGTACTCACTGCTGGCTCACGCTTAAAAAGAAATGTCAGTTACCCCTTGGAAAAATTTCCAAGATCTACAAATGCTGGATTTATCACCTGTTATTTTTCAGTCCCTTTTTCTAGCTCCAACTGTACCTACAGAAGAGCAGGGATCTCAGCGACCGGAAGACACTCACTGATTAGAAGGATCTGAGTGCCCTGACAGTAAGGGACCAGAACTTCTGGGAAGGCCTTCTTCTCTCTCAGTAGGCTGGCGATGCTGGTGGGGGAAAAACGGGGTGTGTGCACTCAATCTGGAAAGAAGATTCCTTAGAAAGTAAAAGCTGACAAGCTGTTCTTACCACCACATGCTCTACCAAACAGTAAGTGGAATTTTCCTAGACCGAGACTCTTTACTGACAGTGAATCGGCCAAGGGATCAAGACAAACAAGCCAGATCACTATGGTTCTAATTCAATAACCCAAAATGCCAGAGTCCAAGACCGAGTTTGAGCAGTAGCAAGAGATCTGACTCACATTCTGTCCAGATCTTGTTCTTTCACTTGTTTTAAAAACACTGATTACTTGGTTTTTCAGCTAAGATTCCAGAGAATTTGATGAAGATGAATTCTTTTGCATACAAAAAATATGACATTCAAATTCAATTCAAATTCCTGAAAGTCCTTCTGAGACATGGATTCTCAGTTAGAAAACCTCTACTGGTTTTCCACAAGTTGGTTTTTCAGGTCTTTAGAGAAAAAATAAAAATGATGGCTCCTGATCATGCATTCCCTTCTGAATATTGTCCTCTCTTCCCACGTCTTGTTCAAGCATCCTAAAGTCTTGTTTTCATGGAAGGGTAAAAAGATGCACACGTATGTTTGTAATTGCCTAAAGCTTCAAAAGAACACACTAAAAGAAACAAAAAAAAAATCATTTACCAAGTTTCTTCTAGGGAACAAGACAGGAATTAAGAGGAAGAGGTTTTTCAATGAATATCCATCCTTTCACTATTTGCCCACATTACTCCACTAAATGTTAAATCAAAATTTCAAGATTTTTAGTAAGACCAGGAGTACTCTATTTATAATTTCTTATTTCCCAGAAGCTTTCCAACTTTCAAAACACAGTACACAATCCTTTCCCTCTTTTTCCAAAGCTGGTTACATAAAGGTTACCAAATGCCTTCTAATTTCAAACCTCACTGATACACTCTTTATGCTTGATCTATCACACTTCATAAAAATCCTTCATAGGTTTTTCTACTACTACTCTCTTCTCTGTTACCTTTCTGGAAGGCCCTTCTCCCTCTCCACAAGATCCATTCATCTCCATGCCTACAGTAAAACAGAATACTTTTTTCTGTAGTGGCTAATTCCAATGATAAATCATTAATGTAAGAATTCTAAATCCCTGGAGATTCATCAGCTCTTTCTGAAAGTCTAGGAAATCGAAATTATTTTAACTTAATGTTCTTTATTCCATCTCCCTTTGTTCCTCCCTTACTCCTAAGTCCAATCTTCAAGTGACTGACTTAAGCCAATTTTGTTTTACTATAAGAGAATACTCCAGAGCTGGGGATTTAGCTCAGTGGTTCTTGTGCCTGCCTGGCAAGTGCAAGGTCCTGAGTTCGATCCCCAATACCACATATCACAATGCCAGGCACGGTGTCTCACACCTGTAATCCCAGTACTCAGGAGGCAAAGGCAGGAAGACTGCAGAGTTTGAGGCTTGCCTGGACTACACAGTGAGTTCAGGGCCAGCCTGAACCACAAAGCAAGGCCCTATCTCAAAATAAACAAAAAAAAAAAATATCAAATACTCCAATAACTTAAAAGTAAAACTAATCCATTTGTGAGAGAGGACCCCCTGACTTAATTACCTTCTCCTACCTCACCACCACTATTCTGAGGACTAAGTCTGTAGTACATGAACCTCCCTTCTCAGAGGTAAACATTTTTCAATGAATTCTGAAAGGGACAAATCCTCTTTAAAACACGGCAGCAACCAAAGCCAGCTGTCATCAATAATTCCTTCTCTTGTAATCATTACATCCTCAGATCCATCCACTGACTTCTCCTGCAACTCTCCTTTCCATACCTCCTGCCACAGCATTAATTCAGATCATGTAATCTTTCTGGATTACCACTGTCCAGTCTCCCAACTTCCAGTTTCAGTGTCTAAAATCTAATTTCTATAATGGATCACATTCTATATCCAAAATGCAAATATGATTCTTACCATCACCATCTATTCACTCTTTCAACCTGACAAAGGAACTGAAAAAGATTTTATAGACCATAGTTAAAACAGTAACTTTTAAATACAACTGCAAACCTAGTACAGAGTCACAAAGAACTAAAGTCCTTTAATAATCACAAAAACACACTAACACTTTGGGCAAAGACAATTCATGAGAAACAAATGATAGACTTAACAAGTTACCTCTCTGAAGAAAATATGATCTTTATTTCCAAATAACAAATGTAGGTAGAAAAATGTGATAAAACAACTGAAGTCTTAGTAAAATTGATGAGCCAAACTCAGAAATAATTGTTCTACATGATATTCATAATGTAAACAATTTGTAAAATATATCAGAGGTCACAGTGATATAAAAATTGAATTGCTAGTTTTATAATTTATAAAATTCTGATGCTGAAAGCTAAATACATATATAAAATGTTAAAGTAAAACAAATTTTTAACAAAACCAAGCTACTTGGAAGTTCCCTAAATATACTTTACATTCAGAACTACTGTGATGTTCTTTAGCTAATCACAGAGTATCTCCAATTACATTTTTTTTAGAAATAATTATCTTGCCTCTACTGTCCATTTCCTTCTTAACACATTGAGTCATAACCCTGAAGCATCTCTTCTTTGAAAAGTCAAAGATTAAATAAAGGCCTAAACAATATTTAGCTTCTGAAGCAAAGGTTTCTGCTGTTTCATTTACACAAAGAGGGTCGGACACTTACAGAACTGTCCTGTATCTGATATGATAGCCACGAGGTACTTGTGGCTATTTAAATTTTAAAAAAACTTAAAATTGAGTTATTCAGTCACATTCCCTATAATTCAAGTACTGAAACAGCCATATGTGGCTACGATTTGCAGACATCATCTATGTTCTATCATCACAGAACACTCCATTGGCACATGCTGCACTGTTAACTTCTTCCATGAGAAAGCTGCTGGTGATTTCTAATCAAATGAGTTAATGACTTCAAGTTTCTGTAGTTTTCTCATTAATCAAATGTAAGAGCTTCCATAACCGACCTAATATTCCAACTCTATTCTAAAGGATGGAAAATGAGAGTTGAAATAATTATAGCAATGGCTATAAATTCAATAAAACAAAATAAAATGCAACTAAAAATGGAATCAATTTTCAGGGTAAGGTTAAGTCTGAGACAAGTAGAAATACAATAGTAAATATTAATCAAAATTAAACAATAGGATTACACCCTATCTACTCATCCATTAATTACAAACTACTTTGTAAAGATTTTCAAAAAATGTTTCCAGTTACATCTTAAAATAATTACCAAGAAACTCACCTTTGAGATGGAAGATACAAAAAGATCACAGCTTATACTCAGTCAATACCAACTACTTAGCCTAGTTCAAAGTTTATTTTGTTGACTACAACTCTAATTCTTGTAAGAGAAGAGGGTGGGGAGCTCAAAAGCATCAGTTAATGGGTTGGCTAGACTTATAACTACATTAGAAAACCCTTCCCTCAGACTTTTTTTTATCACTTTCAATGTCCCACTTTCCTTTATACTGTATTATCATCAAATTCAGATAATCATGCCATAAATATATTTTCTGCTTCACAGAGATATTTAAAGTTGGTGTTACTCCAGAAAAGTTTATTTTAAAATATGTAGAACTCCAGTCTGTGGCTACTTAACTAAATAAAATTAGATACAAAATTAAGACCATGTCCCCCAAAAATTCATAGAAAGTTTCAGAAAAAAATGAAAGCCATTTCCAAAAGAATGTATTATTAGTTTATTTGGTAAACATTCATTATCATTTGAACTTATGGAATAAGGCTGATATTAAATAAACATCAAGCAACATTTATTAAGTACCTACCATGTAGCTAGGCTTTGGACTACATATACAAAAATAAAACAAAAAAGACATAGTTCCTGCCCTCATGGAGCTCACAGTCTAGTGAAAGCAGACAGTCACAAATACCACAGCAAAGCACCAGGGAAGCAGCAAGAGGGACTGGTTCTGCCGGGAGAATGCAGGGCGGGATTTCCAGACAGGAAGACAATGGAGCTGGGCCGGAGGAGTAGGAGGAGCCCTCAGATGGAAGGGAAGGGGGAAGCGCATTCCAAGCAGAGGAGACAGCACATGAGCAAGCAGAATCTTGAAAGTGCATGCCATGGCGCAGGGATGATGAGTGGTCCAGCGCAGCTAGAGCAGAAAGATGCACACAAACTAAAGAGACGAATTAGTTTTTGGTTTTTAATAAACCACACTGATGAATCTCATATTATACTAAATAATTTTAACAAAACTGTAATTCTAGCAATAACAAGCTAATTTTAAAGAATTCATTTCATAAATATCTGAGCCCCGTCTACAGCAACTTGTCCATTATGTATAGCTTTTTAAAGGTAGTTTTAAAAATAGAATTTAACTTTCCTCTACACAGTTAACCAAAACAACCCTACCATAAAGACATCCTTAACCTGAAAACACCTACATACATACACGATCCTAGGTCCTAACTTTTGCTAACTTGAGGTCCCTCAACTCTTACCTTTCATAACATCTTTGCAACTATTACCCCAAACTAATCTCATAGGTTAACAATGCAGAGGCAATGCCTTACCTTCCCATTTGGCTTTTCCAAACTTGGTACCTGAGAATGCCCCAAAGGAAACCCACATAAGATATGGTATTAAGATGTGTGGAGACAATGCCTTCTGACTTCCATACCAATTTTCAGAAATTAATTTTCTAAAACAAATTATTAAGGTGAAAAAAAGCAGGCATGAACAGGGACTCTATACCAATGGTGGCAAACCTCTGGTATATGTGTTGTAGTGGATTATTTATCACTGAAAACTCTAAAAAAGACAAGGAGGAAGACAGCCTGGGTCAGAAAGTTTCCTACAGGGACTCTAACAACGCTGTGTCCCACTGCTCAGGTACATGACAGCTTAAGGAATGACCAAAGCAGAAAGGAATGGAACTAACATGAATCATATACTTTGGCAGATATAAATTCTCATTTATTCTTTACAATAACACTAAGGAAAAAAATTACCTTAATTTTACAAATAAAAACCTCAGGCTCTCAGCAGTTAAGAAAAGTCCTATAGGGCCAGGGATTTAGATCAACTGGTACTGCGCCCACCTGGGAAATACAAGGGCCAGAGTTCGAGTTCAATCCCCAGTAATGAGAAGAGGAAAAGGAAGGGGAAGGGGAGAGGGGAGGAGAGGGGAGGGCAGAAAGTTAAATTCCTATGACATCAACTAGCAAGTAGGAGGGCCAGTTCACCAAACCATGCCTGCCGGAGTCCAAAGCCCTTTCTACTGTATTAAACTGTCTCTGGGGTCCTAAAACAGATATAGTAGTTCAAAAGGTCATGCTGAGTTTTATCAAATTATATCCCAAATAAAAAGAAGTCTCTACTTTTCCATCCTTTATCTTTATACTTTAGTGTGAGACAATGGTTGCTACAACACATACACTAAAATTTATAGAGCTTTTTAATTAATTAAAATAATTGACTTAGGTAATGGCACTGATGACTTCAACCTCCACTCCTGGCTCCATACACATGGAAATAATCTGCTTAGCAATCTTGGACAGACTGTGGCAAGTCAGTGAGTCACCTGGGTGTTATAGAAGCTTAGCTGTCCCTAGAGTGTACTCTGTAAAGATACTAGATATTTTAATGCAATTAAATCATTCATAATTCAAATGAGAACTATTTAAATTGATATATGATAAATTATCAACCCAAGAGCCCAATAACATTAGAAGCTAATAGAAGCCAGAAGTGGTAGCCCATGACTATAAACCCAGAATTCTAGGAGGCTAAAGCAAGAGCCTACCTAGGCAAGGTAGCAACTAAGAATTACAGTATCTCAAAATTTAAAAAAGAACTAGAGTTGTAGCTCCATGGCAGGAGGCTCCAATCACGGTATCAGGATGAGAATATTATTTCAGAGTCAGAATCTTCAACATTATCAAAAGTCAAAGTAAAAACTGCTCTTGCTCAACTTCTGAACTTGTGAAGTTTAAATTATAGGTAAAGATACTTGCTACATTACAGTTTTGCTTCGTTTTAGGCAACAGGTGCTACTTTATAAAAAGTGAACAATATTAATAAATCTTTCATAAAATGATCCAGTGGGTCAAAAAGCATGATGTCCTCCATCCTGGGGAGATACTGAAATGTCTCCTAATATGCACAAATTACACATGTTCTCCCTGTGCAAATACTGCCAAACATGAGAAAAGATTTATAAGTCAAAAATTTTGTATGGGGGTTAGGGGTGTGTTTGTGCAGCCAGAACTTCAGTGACATAATTAGAACATGAGATAGTTTTTGGAGAGCTTTCAAAGTAGCATATATATGCTACATGTACTATAAGTAAATTAACCAACCTTATTCTGATTGAGAGGATCATTCCGCAGTCTCTGTTTGTTCTTCTGTAATTTACTAGGCATCATCTTTCCAGTTCTGAAGTCAAAACTGCTGAGGTCAACAGTATTTCCCAGGTACCTTGCCAACTGAGGTTTGCTTCGGAACTTCTTACCACTTGGACTAGAATAAAGATAAAGTTAAATGTACAAAAGGCAGCAATAATACCCTACATCTCTAGATAAACCTGTCCTATAGGTGACTTCCTTTATTCCTCCAACATTGTTTTGAGAGATGTTAAAGTTTTAAGAGAACTTCACAACTTCCCTGCACTGAAAGATAATGCGTCCTCCAGTGCAGCAACTCCCTGGGCACCACTGGAGCACTAACAGATGCTGCTACAGATTATCCTACTAGTCATTCACTCGGCAGCTGCTAAGAATCCAAACACAAACTGCACCTACAGCACAGCCTGTTCACTACAAGTGTCTACAATTTCACAAACTTTTTTCTTTCCAAAATGACTTGAAAATGGTGGGTTTTTTATCTCCTGTGTTACACATAAAAAACAACAATAGTAATCCGAAAGAATCTGAAATTCTGAAGTAAATAACTCATTAAAAACAAACATAAACAGGGCTGGAGGGTTAGCTCAGTGGTTCCAGCGCCTGCCTCGCAAGCACAAGGTCCTGAGTTCGATCCCCGGTAACCACATACAATGCTGGGCATGGACACTCACGCCCACCAGCAATCAATACCACATACCACAGTGCCGGGCGTGGTGGCTCACGCCTGTCATCCCAGCACTCAGGAGGCAGAGACAGGAGGATTGTTGAGTTCCAGGCTTGCCTGGGCTACATAGTGAGCTCAGGGCCAACCTGAACTACAAAAGCGAGACCCTGTCTCAAAAAAAAAAAACAAAAAAAAAAAACACATAATCAGAATTCATATAATTTGGGTTCATAGTATTTATAATAAAAGAAAATATCTAAATATTGACAATATTTAAATGTTTCCTACCATATTGAAATGAAAATAAAGAAAAACTATAACATATATTTATAAATTCATTTATAAAATACTAATACTAGCTTTATTACAAAAGTATACCAAGAGTAATTATTTCTTTTAAGATACACTGCCAAAAATGGAAAATTATAAAAGTGCCAGAATTATATGAAAGATGTATTTCTCATGTGGCATTAATGTTTATAAGAATGTCCCCCTGGCTCACACCTGTAATCCCAGCACTAGCACTCAGGAGGCAGAGAGACTGGAGGACTGCTATGAATTCGAGGCTTGCCTGGGCTAATTGTGAGCCCAGGGTCACCCTGAACTACAAAGCGAGCCCCTGTCTCAAAAAAAAGAATGTCCCCAAAGTCTTATAAATTTTCTAAGCAAAATGTTCTAGAACTGGTAACAACATTATACGTAACCAGAAGAAAACAGGGAGAATTTTAGAAAAAGGGAAGAAGCCAGCATGCCATATTTAGAACCTATCCATGTATCAACTGGTAAGAGAAAAATAATTCAACAGAAGACAAAAGGAAAAATTCTAGAAACCAACAATAAAATATTTCTTGGCAACAATAAAGCAATTCTGTGACCAAACCTAAACCAACACATGGCATTTATCATGTTCTGTGATATTCCATCATAAATTAAAAATTTTAAAAAATTAAAAATGAAGATCTTACTGACATCTTTTCCCACAATCATATGACCTAAGTATTCCTAAATGAAAATTTAAGGTATGCAGAATTCAGCCAACAGATGAAGACAACTAATTTTAACAACCAGGACCTAAAACAAAACAGGTAACAACCAGAACACACGAAGGAAAAGAATATAGGCTCTCATATAGCAAAATTCAACTCCAGTTCTAATCAGAATTTCCAAATATAGTCAATTGCACAAAATAATCGAGTCACTTTCAATACTGTCCAAAATGTGAGTCATCTTCCCACCATAATACTTCCACGCTTAAACCTCATCTTTGTTAAGGGCATCACTACCTACCTAATACTTAATCCTCCAAACCAGATGGCCACATTCCATTCTTTCAGTGCTCTCACCTCTTAGCCACAAACCCACTACCAAGTTCAAAAATCTAAATGTTCAGAGGTTTAGCCAGGCAAGAAGGTACATGCTTGTAATACCAGCTATACAGGAGGATGGCAAGTTTAAGGTCAGCCTGGGCAACTCAGCATAATGCTGTCTCAAAAAAATAAAAACAGGGGGCTGAGGATTTAGCTAAACCAGTACCAAAAACTGAAGAAGAAAGTATGTAGTTTTCATTTACAGACATAATGTAATGATAAGTTCCAACTTAAATATTATAGTAAATGGAAGAGTCGGAGATTTGGCTCAGTGGTTGCAGCACTTGCCTAACAAGCACAAGGTCCCTGGTTCGATCCCTGGTAACTACATACAACAATACTGGGCATGGCGACTCACACCCACCAGCGATCCACATACCACAATGCCAGGTGTGATGGCTTGTGCCTGTAATCCCAGCACTAGGGAGGCAGAGGCAGGAGGATTGCTGAGTTCAAGGCTTGCCTGGGCTACATAGTGAGCTCAGGGCCAGCCTGAACTATAAAGTGAGATCCTGTCTCAAATAAAAAGAAAAAAAAAGTTTATACTACATGGAATTTTAAAACTAAACTGGAAAACATTTTCACAGTCTACGTAAGAAATAACGTAAATGAATCAAACTAATTGAAAGGTTTGTATAAAATATTCATTACATCATGTATATAATTATATTAAGCTAAAAGAGTGATCTTATGACAAAACTATCTAGGATACATTTCAAGAATAAGAAAGTCCACTAAAATGATAATTCTCAACTTCCATTAAAAGATCTATTTAGTTCACTAAAAAGCTGAGCTTTTTGAACAAACTGTAATTTTCCAGAAGATGAAAATGTTCAGGCAGCAACTTCTACTGAAAAGTTAAGAACTACTAATCTAGTGTCTGGTTTAAAAAGTTGAAGTAATTTTTGGGGGAATCATTTGACACATTTCACAAATTAAACCTATAATCAGCAGTTCCTCACCTAGCAGCTGAAAAATCAGTTACCCACTACATCTGAAAACCTACCACAGCCTAATTGTAACATTCCATAGAAAACAAAACCTAGGAAAGTCCATTCTAGATACCTCTTCCAGAAACCAATGGAATTTAAGACCTCAAATAAATGTCTATATATTTGGCTAGGATGAAGCTCCATGATAGAGTACATGCTTAGCATGCACAAGCCCTCGGGTCTGGCCTCCAGCACAAAAGGAAAAAAGAAAAGGCTATACTGATAAAATGTGATTGTGTAAATTTATGATCTAGATTAGCAGCTTAACATGGCTTGAAATTATTCCTATATGTACTGATTTTAAAAAATAAATGTATTCATTATTAAATAGGTCTCAAATACTCCTCTAATAATCTAAATGAGCAATAAAGGAAAAAAGGCAGAAGTCAAGTTTTAACTATTACTATATGCAAAGAAAGGTGAAATGTCAACTGGTATCACATTCACTCTGAATCGACACTTCCTGTCAGGAAGACGGAATTCTTTTTTTTTTTTTTTTTGAGACAGGGTCTCGCTTTGTAGTTCAGGCTGGCCCTGAGCTCACTATGTAGTCCAGGCAAGCCTCTAACTCAGCAATCCTCCTGCCTCTGCCTCCCAAGTGCTGGGATTACAGGCGTGAGCCATCGAGCCTGGAACTGTGGTATGTGGTATTGATTGCTGGTGGGCGTGAGTCTCCACGCCCAGCATTGTATGTGGTTTCCGGGGATCGAACTCAGGACCTTGCGCTTGCGAGGCAGGCACCAGAACCACTGAGCTAACCCTCCGGCCCAGGAAGACGGAATTCTATGAAGCATCTCTGTCATACACACTGCTGTGACAGAAACAGCAGTCAAAAACCATTATTTCTGGGGCCGGAGGGTTAGCTCAGTGGTTCCGGTGCCTGCCTTGCAAGCGCAAGGACCTGAGTTTGATCCCCTGTGACCACATATAATGCTGGGCGTGGTGGCTCACGCCTGTAATCCCAGCACTTGGGAGGCAGAGACGGGAGGATTGCTGAGTTCGC
>PVIC010025376.1:0-25341 GCA_004025085.1 Thryonomys swinderianus
GCCCTGAGCTCACTATGGTGCCCAGGCAAGCTGCCGCGAACTCAGCAATCCTCCTGTCTCTGCCTCCTGAGTGCTGGGACTACAGGCATGAGCCACCACGTCCGGCATTGTGGTATGCAGTGTTGATTGTTGGTGGTCGTGAGTCTCCACGCCCAGCATTATATGTGGTTACTGGGGATTGAACTCAGGACTTTGCGCTTGTGCGGCAGGTGCCAGAACCACTGAGCTAACCCTCCAGCCCAGGAAGTAAAATTTTTATGAATGCTTCATTTTGCAAACCAAATTGTTTGTGAACAGAAGCATCCATGAGCAGAGGTGCCATTGCACAATGAAGACTCCAGAAAGTTAGAGAAGAGAGGAACATGGGATGTCGAGGAAAGTCACATGGAATGAGAAAAGGCAGTCCAAGGGAGAAGCCATGAGAGCTGCAACCAGCTGCAGTGTAAGGGAGGGCCACCTAACCTCTTTGGATTTCACATCTTGTCCTAGGTGTTGGACATAGAACTATGGGTTTTAATATTTTCCCTTCTGGGTTTCAGTCTTGCCTTAGTCCCATTCCTTTTTTTTTTTTTTTCCCTCTAGTTCTTTCTGGGGTGGAAGTGTTTACTTTATGCCATTGTATGTCCCCAGTGTTAACTTCTTCTTGATATTCTCAGGGGCTCACAGCTAACAGTTTGCCTTAAATCTCAGAGGAGGCTTTGGATTTAGGCTTTTCAAAAAAGGATGAAAGTATTAGGACTTTGGCTACTCTTAGAGATGGGCTAAGTGCATTTTTAATAAAGTGATGCAAATCAGTCTTTTCAGGGCCAGGGGCAGAATGCTATGGTTTATATCTAGATGTTCTTCCCAAAGCCTCATGTGATCACATGAGTTGAAGTTTAATGAGATGATTGGATTAGGGGCATGATGATCATCAGTGGATTAATTGACTGATGAATTTATAGATAAAAACGATCTTGGGATGTGGAGCTTTGTTGAAGGGGTGGGTCACTACACATGTAACTTTGAAGGGTATATCTCCATCCCCTGCTCCCACCACGATGCTCTCTGCTTCCTGGCTGCCAGTTCATAAACAGTTCTCCCCTGCCTAGGCCCTTCTGCAATGCTATCCTGACAAAGAGTCAGTAGACCATCAATTGAAATCTCTACAACTGTGAGCCAAAATAAACTTTTCCTTCTTTAAATTGTGGGTGAGTATTGTGTCTTGGTGATGAGGAAGTTAACCACTTCTTCCTTACTAGGCTCAGTCCACCTAGATCCCTGAACACCCACACCTTTGGGAATTGAAAGTCAAAGTGTATGATTACAGAGGGCTCTGGATGTCCAGGCCCATCAAATAGACTCCAGAAGAAAGTATATGGCCAAAGGGTTATTCTAAAAGCCCAGCTCTTCGCATCAACACTTCTTACAGTGCCTTCCATACTCCCATGTAGCCAAACCAACTCTAGCCCTAGCCTACCCAACAAATGCATTAGGGTAGAGAAATGAAGGAGTTTGAGTGACTTTTGCTTACTTTATATATTTCACATTGATTTGATTTTTAGTATATGGTGAGAGATAAATTTCATTCTACAGATAACCAGGTTTCCCAACACCACTTGTTGAATAGAACTGGGAATGCTTTTCATTTTTCCGCATTTAGTATGATTCTGGCTATTTGTTTCTCATAAATAGCCTTTATCATATTCAGGTATGGTCCTTCTATACCTGTTTTCTTCAAGGTTTTTACTATAAAGTATGTTGGATTTTGCCAAAAGCTTTTTCTGCATCTATTGATATGATCACGTAGTTTTGGACTCTACTTCTATATATATGTGATGTATTACATTTACTGACTTACATATGTTGAACCATCCTTGCATCTCTGGGTTGGAACCTACTTGATCATGCTGTATCATATTTTTAAATAAAGTTGATTTTTTTTCATGGTACCAGGGATCAAACTCATGATCTTATGCTTGGCAGGCAGGTGCCAGCACTACTGAGACAAATCACCAGCCCTTATGTATCACGTTTTTGATAATGTGCTGCATTCTGTTTGCTAATATCTTATTAAGGATTTTGCATCTATGGAAATTACAGAGATTGGTCTACAGTTCTTTAGTTTGGTCTTTATCTGGATTGGAGATTAGGGTGATACTGGCTTCCATAAGATAATTTGGGAGCACTTCTTCAATTTCTTTGAAGAGTTTGAGGAGTATTGCTAATATAATATCCTTAAAGTCTGTGTAAAATTCAACAGTGAATCAATCGGGCCCTAGGCTTTTTTTTTAGTTTGTAAATTTTTTTATTACTGTATCAATTTCATTGCTTGTTATTGGGCTGTTATTTATATTTCTGTCTTGTTGGATTAGTTTTGGTAGTTTGTATGTGTCTAGAAATCTGTTCATTTTTTTCAACAGTTGCTAATTTGTTGTAATATAATTTATTGAAGTAGTTACTATTTTCTGGATTTTTGACAATGTTCTGGTATGATTCCACCTTTTTTTTTTTTTTTTTTTGAGACAGGGTCTTGCCTTGTAGTTTAGGCTGGCCCTGAGCTCACTATGTAGCCCAGGCAAGCCTCAAACTTAGCAATCTTCCTGTTTCTGCCTCCTGAGTGCTGGGATTATAGGCAGGAGCCACCACGCCTGGCACTGTGGTACGTGGTATTGATTGATGGTGGGTGTAAGTCACCACACCAGTATTGCATGTGGTTACCGGGAATCGAACTCAGGACCTTGCACTTGCTAGGCAGGCGCCAGAACCACTGAACTAAATCTCTGGCCCCACCTTTTTCATTTCTAATTGCATTGGTGTGAGTCTTTTCTCTCTTTCTCTTGGTGAGTTTCTAAGGCCTTATCTACTTTTTTATTCTTTCAAGGAGCCAGCTCTTTGTCTTGTTGATTTTTCTTTTACAGTTATTTAGTTTCAATTTCATTGATTTCCACTCTCATCTTTATAATTTCCCTTCTTAATTTCAGTTTGGGGCTGGTTTCTCAAGTATTTTTTTTTTTTTTGGAGACAGGGTCTTGCTTTGTAGTTCAGGCTGGCCCTCAGCTCACTGTGTAGCCCAGGCAAGCCTCGAACTCAGCAATCCTCTTGCCTCTGCCTTCCGAGTGCTGGGATTACAGGTGTGGGCCACCACAACCGGCCCTGTGGTATGTGGTAATGATTGCTGGTGGGCGTGAGTCACCTCGCCCAGCATTGTATGTGGTTACCGGGGATCGAACTCAGGACCTTGCGCTTGCAAGGCAGGCACCAGAACCACTGAGCTAACCCTCCGGCCCCTCTCAAGTATTTAAAAATTTGTCATAAAGTTATTTATTTAGGATTGCTCTGTTTTCTTAATGTGAGCATTGATTGCAATGAATTTTCCTCTTAAGGCTGCTTTTGTAGTGTCTCAGAAGTTTCAACAAATTGTACAATAATTGTCATTGACTTCCAGAAACTTTTAAAATTGCTTTTTTGGATTTCTCCTGTGACCCATTGGTTGTTTAGGAGTATGTTGCTAATTTTCCAGGATCTTTTGCCTTTTCTGAAATGCCTTCTGTCATTGATTCCTATTTTCATTGCAAAATAGTCTGATAATATGTATGGGTGATTTCAATTCTTATATGTACTTAAGCTGGGCTTGTGGACAAGTATGTTATCTATTTTTGGAAAAGCACCATGTGCTACTGGAAAGAATGTGAACTCTGTTGTAGAGGGGTGGAATATTCTGTATATATCCATTAAGTTCATATGTTGAGAGATGTAATGGGCTCTAAAATTTCTTAATTGTTTTTTGTTTGTTTATTTCTTTGTTTAGTTGATCTGTCTCTTTGAGAAAGTGGGGTGTTAAAATCCCCTACTATGATTGTGTCAGTATTTATTTTCTTATAATTTCAGCAGTTTTTGTTTTATGAAAATAAGTCCTCCAATATTCTGTTCATATCAATGTTATGTCTTCTTCACCTAGTATGTGGTGACCTGCTTTGTCTCTTCTAATCAGTTTTAACCTGAAGTTTACCATATCTGATAATAGAATAGTTACCCCTGCTTGTTTTGGGGGGGTTTTGTGCATGAAATACTGTTTTCTATCCTTTAACTTTTAGTGCATTACTATATTTTTTGATTAGGGAGGACAGTTAGCTAGGTATGATATGGAAGATCCAAAAGGTTTGGATGGGGTAGATCAAGGAAACATACTAGTGAAGATAGGAGTGACTGTGAGGAGCTCAATATGATGAATTGGTTGGGAGGGGTTTATGTGTTTGGAAAAAGAATAAAGAAGTTAATATTATTGACTCAGGTGTTTGAGGTGAAGAAACTAGATGAAGAATTGAGATTAGACAGAGAACCCAGACACAGCAGAGTGAATGACAGAACAAATATACAAGAATAATAACCTAATATACATATAAAACCATAAAAATAACCCCACATTGATAAACAACTCAAGAAACATACAAATACTTAAAATAATAAGATATCTGATGGGAACACAGATTACATATTCAAATGAGACTTTGCCTATGCAATTCCCAAGTAGCTTCTTTGCCCAGAGAGCCTGAGTGCTCATACATCAATAACTTCTCTAATTTCTCCACTGCAAAACTTAAGTTATGTCAGGCTCACAACTGCTTTCTGCCAGATTGTAGGCATTCTTGCAGAGTTCAGTCTAGTCCAAGTTCTTGGGTTTGGAACTCTCATTATTCCTCTCCTTGGAGGTGATGGTAGATTCAGCATACAAGTTCCTTGGTGCTAAATTGTCCACTGAGTCAGAATTACTCTTATAGAATTGATTCAACTACCGCAGTGTCAGGCTAACCTATGACAGTGGTATCTGTCAAGGCTAGGTGAAAAATAAGGTACCATGAGACCCTGTTTTGGGTCTTCGTTTAGTGGGGGGAACATAATGCCAATGTGAGCCTTCAATCTTTTGCTAAGCAGGTTGGAACTGGTGTCTGACTGTAGGAACTGAGTCTGTGATCACGAGGGCCTGTGTCTCAGTGGGACTGCCCATATTCTGGTCTTCACCTGCTGACATTCTCCTGTGACTCTCCTTCTCACATCCACTCTTGGAGCATGACAGTGCAAAGAAGCTAAGGGGCTATTTTAGGACTGGAGGTTCAAACACCCAGCCCTTTCTCACAATGGTGTCTCCACCAGCTCCTGATCTATGTGACTGTGTTCTCAGGTGCTTGTACTGTAGTCATTATGAACTGTTGATTCTAGGAGGGCACTATAGAAGCAAGGTCTTATGTTCTTCCTGCTGTTTCCAACTGTAAGATTCTCCTGGTCCCAATGCAGTTCTTAGTGAGCAGAGATGTTACTAGTTTCACTTTGCCTCTGGGCTGGCAGTTACATAGCCACTACACCATAGTTTTTCTTCTCTGGCATGGGTCATCTCTTCTGTATCAATCTTATTTCCTTCTCCTGTTAATTTTCTCATGGTTACCATGTCTCTTCCTCTCACTTTGGTTCCTCTCTAAGCCACTGTCCTTTAGGCTGCAGACACTGTCCCAGAGAATCAGAGCTACTGGCACTCACTGCTCTACTGTCTTGTCTTTCCTTGATGTCTTAAAATCTTTTGGGAAGACATCTAGAATAAGTATTACTGGGTCAAAAGGAATTTCTATTTTTGGTTTTGAAAAGCTGTTTATAAATACTTTTTCTTCTCAGATTTCATTTTTAAAAATTAGTATATGTGTGCTTGTATCAATGTAGCATGATGTCTTCAACTCTTTTGGGAAGATACCTAGCAGAGGAAAATCTAGGTCAAATGGCATTTCAAGTTCTAGTTTTTTAAGGAAGCTCTTTACTGATTTTAATAGTAGTTGTACTAATTGACATTCCCTACAACAACATAGAAGAGGTCCCTCCACACACAATACAGCCTCTTCAACGTTTGCTATTATCTGATATAGTAATGATGGCCATTCTTTTTAGAAAAAGTTGGAATCTCAATGTTGCCTTAGTTTGCTTTTCTCTAATGGTTGGAGATGTTGAACATTTTTTCCTCTGGGCATTTCAACTTCTGAGAAGCGTCTATGCATTTCAGTTATACATTTTTGGTTGAGTTTTTATTTTGGAAGGGGTTGCATTTTTTGAGTTCCTTATATATACTAAATATTAGTCCTCTCTCCATGGAAGAGCTGGAAAAATTTTCCTGTTCTGTAGGTTGTCTCTTCATTTTGTTGTTTCCTTTGCTATGCAGAAGATTTTTAACTTGATAAGATCATATTTGTTCATTCTTGGTATTTTTTCCTATACAACCAGAATTCTGTTAAGAAAATCCTTGCCTTACAGGCCAATCTCCACAATGAATATTGATGCAAAAATCCTCAATAAGATACTGGCAAACAAAATACAGAGGACCATCAAGAAGGTCATACACCCTGACCAAGTTAGATTCATTCCAGGGGTGCAAGGATGGTTTAACATGCATAAATAAATAGACATAATACACTACATTAACAGACTCAAGGACAAAAACCATATGGTCGGGCTGGAGGGTTAGGTCAGTGGTTCTGGCGCCTGCCTTGCAAGCGCAAGGACCTGAGTTCGATCCCCGGTAACCACATATAATGCTGGGCGTGGAGACACGCCCACCAACAATCAACACCGCATACCACAATGCCGGATGTGGTGGCTCACGCCTGTAATCCCAGCACTCGGGAGGCAGAGACAGGAGGATTGCTGAGTTCGCGGTGGCTTGCCTGGGCACCATAGTGAGCTCAGGGCCAGCCTGAACTACAAAGTGAGACCCTGTCTCCAAAAACCAAAAACAACAACAACAAAAAAAAACGTATGGTCATCTCAATGGATGCCCAATAAGTGTTTGACAAAATCCAACACCCATTCATGATTAAAACCCTACAGAAAATTGGAGTAGATGGTCTTTATCTCAACCTGTTAGAAACTATTTATGAGAAACCAATAGCCAGCATCATACTAAATCATCAAAACCTGAAACCTTTCATGCTAAGATCAAGAAGAAGACAAGGTTGTCCATTATCACCACTCTTGTTCAATATGGTTTTGGAAACAGTCACAGTAATTAGATAAGAGAAAGAAATAAAACCAATAAAGATAGGAAAGGAAGAAGTTAAACTGTCATTATTTGCTGGTAACATGATACTCTATGTAGATCATAAAAACTGAGCCCAAAAAACTGCTAGACTTAATTGCCAGATTTAGTAGCATAGTTAGATACAAAGTTAAGGGTCATTAATCAATAGCCTTGAGGCAGAGATTTAGCTCAGTGTTTCTATCGCCTGTCTAACAACCACAAGGTCCCTAGTTCGATCCCTGGTAACCACATACAGTAATACCACGTGTGGTCACTCACACCCACCAGCAATCAGCACCACACACCACAGTACCCGGCATGGTGGCTCATGCCTGTAATTTTAGCACTTGGGAGGCAGAGGTAGGAGGATTGCTGAGTTCAAGGATTGCCTGGACTACACAGTGAGCTCAGGGCCAGCCTGAACTACAAAAGTAAGACCCTGTCTCAAAAAAAAAAAAATTCAATAGCCTTTGTATACACAAACAACAGACTCACTAAGAGAGAAATCAGGGAGTCAATTCCTTTCACAATAGCATACAGAAAATGAAATATCTAGGAATGAAACTAACAAAGGAGGTAAAAGACCTCTACTCTGAAAATTACAGCATTCTTAAAAGGAAGATCAAAGAGGATATCAGAAAATGGAAAGACATCCCTTGTTCCTGGATAGGAAGAACCAATATTGTCAAAATGGCCATACTTTCAAAACTTCTGTAAGATCCAGTGCAATCCTGATTGAAATCCCAACAGCATATTTCATCGAGATAGAAAATGTAATCCAAAAATTCATCTGGAATCAGAAGAAACCTAGAATAACAAAAGCATTCTAGGCAACAAGATCATGACAGGAGTTATCACAATTCCCAACTTGAAACTATACTACAAAGCCACTGTGATAAAAACAGCATGGTACTGGCAAAGAAACGGAGTTGAGAATCAGTGGAACAGAATAGGAGATCCAGAAACAACCTTAGATATACTAAGCCACCTCATCTTTGTCAAAAGGGACAAATGTCCTGAGTGGAAGAGAGATGGCTTATTTAACAAATGGTGCTGGGAAAACTGGGTTGCAACCTGCCAAAGATTAAAATTAGACCTATATCTTTCACCACGCACTAAACTAAGTCATGGATTAGAAACCTAAATATCAATATTGTTGGGAATATAGAGTGGTGCAACCACTGTGGAGATTAGTGTGGAAATTTCTCAGAGAAACTAGAACTCAAGATCTCATTTAATCCTGCTATTTCCCTGCTAGGTATATACACCAAAGATTAAAAGAATCATACAACATTGACATTTGTGCACCTATGTTTATAACAGCACAGTTTGTAATATCTAAATCTTGGAAACAAATGTCCATCAATAGGAGACTGGATAAGGATGTGGGTTTTTATTTACTTTTTAATAAAATCAAGTATTACTCAGTCACAAAGAATGATAAATTGGTCATTTATACTCAAGTGGATGCATATTGAGGCCATACTCATAAGTGAAATAATTAGGACACAGATATGTAAATACTGCATCTTTTGCCTAGTGTGAGAAACTGAAGGTGTAAATGAATTCCAGTATGTATGATAGGTATTGTGAAATAGGAAGAAAGTGTTCAAAAGGAAAAGATAATGGGTGGGTAGGGGAAAGTAAAGAAGAAAAAGAAAAAATTTGATGGTTAGAAAAGGAAACAAAGCTTACATATATAGGGGGCTGTTGGAAGGGCAGAAGAATGGGAAAAAATGAAAACCAGGATGTGTCACGAACAGGTACAAATTCTCAGTGTTGAATGTTGTCATAATGTATGTACAAATGTACCAATTAAATCAATTAAAAAATAATGAAAATTCTTTCCAATGCCTATCTCTTCAAGAGTTTTACCTATTTTATTTTCTAGCAGATTAAATGATTCTATTTTAATATTCTATATTTTTAATATTTGTTCCATTTTTATTTTAATTCAGTACATGGTGAGATCTGTTTGTGTATAGCCAGTTTCTCCAGCACCATTTATCAAAGAGACTATCTTTCCTCCAGGGTATGTTTTTGCCTACTTTGTCAAAGATCAGATAGCTGAATATGGTTGTGGTTGTTTCTGTGTCTTCTATTCTGTTCCACTGATCCATGTGTCTGTTTTCATGCCAATACTGGCTGCTTTTTCTTTTTTTTTTTTTTTTTTTTTGAGACAGGGTCTCACTTTGTAGTTCAGGATGGCCCTGAGCTCACTATGGTGCCCAGGAAAGCCACTGCAAACTCAGCAATCCTCTTGTCTCTGCCTCCCGAGTGCTGGGATGACAGGTGTGAGCCACCACGTCCAGCATTGTGGTATGCGGTGTTGATTGTTGGTGGACGTGTCTCCACGCCCAGCATTATATGTGGTTACCGGGGATCGAACTCAGGACCTTGTGCTTGCGAGGCGGGCGCCGGAACCACTGAGCTAACCCTCCAGTCCCTGGCTGCTTTTTCTAAAAAAAAAAAAAAAAATCACTGTAGCTTTGTAGTGTAACTTCAAGCCCAGGACTGTGATCCCTTCTGCTTTCCTTTTGTAGCACATGATTGTTTTTGCTATTGTGGATCTTATATGAATTTCAGGATTATTTTCTCTAGCACTGTGAGGAATAATACTGGGATTTTGATTGAAATTGTATTAAATGTAAATATAAGTCTTGGAAGTATGGCCATTTTGACAATATTGGTTCTGTGTTCCTAGGAGCAAGGGATAACTTTCCTTTTTTTTTTAGACAGGGTCTCACTTTGTAGTTCAGGTTGGCCCTGAGCTCACTATGTAGCCCAGGCAAGCCTCAAACTTAACAATCCTCCTGCCTCTGCCTTCTGAGTGCTGGGATTACAGGCATGCGCCACCATGTCCAGCATTGTCGGGTGTGGTACTGATTGCTGGTGGGTGTGAGTCACCACGCCCATTATCATATCATTGTATGTGGTTACTGGGATTGAACCAGGGACCTTGTGCTTGCTAGGCAGGCGGCAGAACCACTGAGCTAAATCTCCAGCCCTATCTTTCTATTTGTTTGATGTCCTGTTTGACCTCCTTTGTCAGAGTAGTTTTGGTCACAGAGTCTTTCACTTCATTGGTTTCATTAATTTCTAAGTAATTTTTCTTGATGCTATTGTGAATGGAATTGTTTTCCTAATTCTTGATGTGTTCACTATTGGCGTATAGAAATGCTATTGATTTTTGTGTGTTGACTTGGTATCCTGTTTATGAATTTGGTTATTAATTCTAGCAGTCTCTCAGTGGAAGTTTTTGATCTTCTATTCAACTTTATTCTAAGCTTATGGGACTGTGGACTCTGTTTTTCCCTGAAATATCATTATATGAAACGTGACCATGCTTGACACCATACAGTTCCTAACCCTTTCAGCTTCTAAATGTTTTCATGATTGACATCATCTTACATCTCAGACTTCCTTTCTTATCAGTGACATGGAGGGCTGGGGATGTAGCTCAGTGGTGTTGCCACCCACCTGCCAAGTGCAAGGTCCTGAGTTCAATCTCCCATTTAAAAAAAATTAAAATTTTTAAGAAAGGAACGACATGGACTATTCCACACTAAGTATGTAGCTGTTTGCTCTTGCTGCAGTTCATCGAGGAACTTTGGAAACTGACTTCACTGGACTCACTCAGCCCATTATCAGGTAACATGTGGCTAACCTATAGCTTGGAGGAAGTCTGCTCTCAGGGTAGGAAACTACACTCTTTTTGCAATCCATGGATATGTGGGCAAGTCTTGACATCTGGCACTTCTTTGCTTTTATGTGCTGGAGGAATGAAGTAAAACAGTTCACTGATAAATGGCAGGATAGAGTTGCGTAGGTACACAGGTTGGCGATTTGCTCCAGCTCCTAGATTAAGGATTTGAGTTTCAGGCTGAGAAGATGTGAGTTCTCCTAGTTCAGTGTATGCTGCTGGCACTCCCATGTCTTCAAGACTATTTGTTAGGATACTTCAGTCAAACCTAGTGATTCTTTCCTTTTCCACTACTTATTCTTGTCTTTGTTGTTTGCTTGTTTCAATGATTATTAGTCTCCACATTTGTGTTTGCTCTTACGTAGCTATGGGGAACTCTGAGTTTCAGTTTCTTCATTTGTAAAGTGTGAATTATAATCTCTAGTCTGAGAGCTGATGTGAGGAATTAATAAGATAATGCACCCACAGTGCTGAGAACCTGTCCTGGGGATCAATACATCAATAAATGATGTCTTTTTTTTTTTTTTTGCAGTACTGGATATCAAACTCGGGCCCTTATGCATCCAAAGTTGGTGCAATACCATTTGAGCTAAATCTCAAGCCCTAAATTATGTCTTTTTTAAAAAAAATTTTGTCTTTATTGGTACATTGTATATACACATCATGATCCACTCAATATTAGGAATATGTACCAGTATATAGTACAATTTAATTCTCATTTTTCCCATTCCTCTACTCACCCCACAGCCCCTCACCCCCGAAATACATAAGCTTTGTTTCCCTTTTATTACCATCACATTTTTTTCTTTGCCCCTCATTACTCACTTTGAATATTTTGTTTCATAATAACCATCATACACTGTAGAACTCATTAATAGCTTCAGTTTCTCATACCAAAGAACAAATATATCTACACTCTGTGATCTATTTATTTCACTTATGAGTATGTCCTGAAGGTACGTCCATTTAAGTATAAATGACTCAAACTTATTACCCTGCCTTAAAGTATGTCTTTTGTTTTTCTAGTTGACCACTAGCCATGATTTCAATGCCTATGTTTCAGCCTCTTCATGGATGATGATGGCTTATGCATAATTTTTCAAATCCCAAGGAAACTCTGATATTACTAAGATCTTGACAGTCAACAACAGGGATGGAGGGTGATGACCCTGAGTCATGGAAGTTTTGGTCTTTTCTAATTGAAGAAAAGCAGAAACTCCTGTCCTCAGTCTTGCACTGTCATGATCTTTAGGGCCTGATGACTTGTGAGTCATATTTAAAGGAGAAATAGAGATTAAGGATCAAAGAGAAAAAGAGAAAGGGAGAAACAAAATGGGAAGAGATCATATATATTAGCTAGGCAGCCAAGCAATCCAAGGGCGCTGACCAGATCAACCACAGTGCCAGAACGAGCTGGTACCTCACGTGGAAGAGAGGAGGAACACATACACACGTGTGACGAAGGCAGCGTAAACAAAGGAGGGATTTAGAAGGACAGTGGTGTAAACTATGTTTCAATAAATGAGAATGCAAATGAAAGCAACTTATCATTTTGAGAACTGAAAACTAAAGAGACAGATTCATATATTTTTTTGCTTTTGTTGATTATCAAAAGGGTGACTAAATAGTAAATGTGGGAAAGTTTCTCATTCCAGCTGAGATATGACAAAATGATGATAACTTTAGAGTATCACCATTTCCAGTTGAACCTTAATAAATTAGTGGATTCTAACATTCAGCACTACTATTTGATAACATCACAAAACAAGGTACTAGACACTGTATCTCTTGGTAAAGAATCTTATGTTACCAATGAAGCATTCTTGAGTTTAAAGATCTAGCTGGAGTTTAATAAACATTTTAGATCAGCTACCGGTCTACAAGAAATACAAACTCAGAAAATATTTAAAGTGACACCACAAGGACGACAGTAAACAAAATTCAGGATGTGGGAAGCTGTACTGGGCCAGTGATTCGGTTTCTTCAACAAATAAATTTTAAAGAAAAGGAAGAGAGAAAGAGAGGGAAAATTTTAAGGACTGAAAGAGACTTAGGAGACATATTAATTAATTGTACTGGATGGGCTTCATTTAGATCTTGTTTCAAACAAAAAAATAAAATTTTGAGACATTTAAAAAATTTGAATACTAGCAAGATATTTGATAACATTAAAAATATTGATCGTCTTAAGGTGTGATAATGATATCATTTTAAATCTCTGTATGAATAATATTCTATGATGTTTGGAATCTCCTTCTGTAATCCAACATTGATGACAGGAGCACAGAAAAACCATCAGTTGATCATTGTTAGATCTGGATAATAGCTACAGGGAGATTCATTGCATTACTGTGTGTTTGTACATGCTTAAGTGTACTTTTGGGGATGTGGTAGAAGCTCTCCGCTAAGATTGTGAGTTTTTGTGGCACCTAGAGGTAGCTCTGTGATTAGGAAAGTGAAATGAATTTACTGATTACTGGTGCTAGAATGGGTGGCCCTGGAAAGATTCGATGGGAATAAGTGACAGTTTATGGAAAAGACTTGTGAGTTCAAGTGCCTTGTATTACTTTAAAGCCAGAGGAATGAGAACCTGTAAAAGTGCTCCACCCTGTGTGGTGGTGCACATCTGTGATCCCAGCATTCTGAAGGCTGAGACCAGAGGATCACCATGAATTTGGGGCCAGTCTCAGCTACACAGTGAGTTCAAGGGCAGTCTGAACTACAGAGTAGGACCATATCTCAGTAAACGAAACCAAACACATATTCTTTCCTTCCGGAATGGGGAGTAATATCATTGGAGATACTGGATGGCTACTTAGCCAGGAGTGGAATTGCTGAATGATATATTTCTATATATCATTCCATATATCATTCTATTTTTGGTCATTTGAGAGACAATCGCTGTCTAATTTACATTCCTCCTACAGTGTATGAGGGTTCCTTTTTCTCCACAACTTGTCCAGCCTTTTATTTTTTGTTTAATTTTGAATAACTGTTCTAAAAATGTTTGATGGTATATGCCTGTATGTTGTAATCCCAGCACTTAGGAGCTGAGGCAGAAGGATCACTGTGAGTTCAAGGCCAATGTGTGATATGTAGTGAGTTCAAGGCCAGTCTAAGCTATTAGCAAGACCCTTTCTCAAAAACAAAGCAACAGCAACAAAACATTCTAAGTGATATGAGATAAGGTCTCATTTTAGTTTTGATTTGCAAATTCTTTGATGGCTAACCATACTGAGAACTTTTACATATTTGTTGGCCATTCTTACTTCTTTTGGGGAATATCTATTATCTTTCAAAATGTAAGCCCAAGAGCAGATGGATTTAAATTCAAATATTTTACCAAACATTAAAGAATTAACACCAATCTTTTTGAAACTATTTCAGAAACAGAAAAAATGAAGAAAATTCCTGACTCATCATGTGATATCTGTGTTATCCTTAAGACAAAGTCATATAAAGACAGCAACAGAAAAGAAAACCATACACCAATAGTCTTCATAAGCACTGATGGAAAAATTCTCAAAAAAATTCAGCAAACTGAACACAACAGAATGATCAGAGACATGCCAAACTGTATTAGAAGAATAAAAAAATTAGTCTGATCGAATGAAATTTATCCTAGGAATGTAAAGCAGGTTCAATATAGGAGCCTGAATTGAGGTAATTCACTATACTAATGGAACAAAGAACAAAAATCATATAAGTATCTCAGTAGACATCAAAAAACCATTTGAGCCCGGTGTGGTGGCTCACGCCTATAATCCCAGCACTCAGGAGGCAGAGGCAGGAGGATTGCTGAGTTCAAGGCTTGCTTGGGTTCCATAGTGAGCTCAGAGCCAGCCTGAACTACAAAGCGAGACCCTGTCTCAAAAAAAAAAAAACATTTGATTAATTTGATTAAATCCAACATCCTTTTTGTGATAACAACTCCTTAACGAACTAGGAATAGCAGCTAACTTTTATATCCAGAAAAGCATTCACAAAAACCACGAGGCTAACTTACTTGCTGGTAAAACCTTGAAAGGAGTAGAGACGTGAAGGAAAGAATAAGGGAGAATCTTCTGGGGAGAGCGCTGGGAATTGAACCCAGGGCCTTGCACATTCTAGGCAAATGCTCTGCTACGTGGCTATATTCCCACCTCTTTTCGTTTTTTTTTTTTTTTTTTTGAGAGAGGGTCTAGCTAAGTCTCAGAGTGGCCCAGACTGGCTTTGAACTTGTGATCCTCTTGTCTAAGCCTCCCAAGTAGCTGGTATTACAAGCATGTGCCACCATCCCTGGCTGGGAGAATAATTTTTATACTTTCCTTTACATGAAAAATTAATTTGACTAACTGTGCAAATAATAGCTGGAAAAGAAACAGAAAAAACCCTTTTATTTTGTTAAACTTTCATTAATACAGTAATGCCATTGCTCACTCAAAAATATTCTCTAAGAATAAACTGCAGACACTAATAAGTGAAATAAATAGGCCATAGATATGTAAATACCATATCTTTTCTCTGGTATGTGAACCTGTAGATGTAAATGAGTTCCAGAATGTATGCTAGATTTTATGAAATAGGAAATGTTCAAAGGGAATGTGGTGGGGGAATGTGGTGAGGGGCAAGAATAAATATGATTTGAAAAGAAAAAAAAGCACATGTATATAGGGGGAGGATGGTTGTGGGGTGGGTAGGGACATGGGTAAAAATGAGAATTAGGTCATGTCATATACTGGTACAAATTCCCCAATGTTGAGTGTGATTGGGAGCTGCATATAAAATGTACCAATAAAGAATTCAATTTAAAAAAAAGAATAAACTGCAGAAGGTAGGAAAAACAGTGGGACAGAAGGGAGTGTACACAATTCTAGATGGTTCTGACTCATTACAGCCTCACACTCAAAACAAGCTGATTATGTAAACAGGAACTCTCAAAATTAGCTCCCATATATTATACAATGTTTATTAAAGAATAAGTAAGAAAAAAGTACAATTTTGATGCATACATATATTAATAAAACCCATCAGTGGCTGCTGCAGTTGTTTAACATTTAGGCTTAGTCTTAAAATAATGAGATTTCTGGGCCAAAGATTTAGCTCAGTGGTTCCAGCGCCTGCCTAGGAAGTGCAAGGTCCTAAGTTCAATCCCCGGTAACTGCATACAACATTGCTGGATGTGGTGATTCATGCCCATCAGCAATCAGTACCACATACCACAGTGCTGCGCATGGTGGCTCACGTCTGTAATCCCAGCATTTGGAAGGCAGAGGCAGGAGGATTGCTGAGTTTGAGGCCTAACTGGGCTACATAGTGAGCTCAGGGCCAGCCTGAACTACAAAGCAAGCCACTGCCTAAAAAAAAAAAAAAAAAAAAAAAAAGAAAGAAAGAAATGACAGCTCTTCAGGTGAGCAGGTGCCGCTCACAGCACCTAAGAATGGGAGGGGTCTCGACATCTGGGGAAGAGAAAGAAACATGGGGACAGGTGTTAACAAAATCATGGAGAGGGAAGAGAGGGGAAGGGGATGAAAAAAATTAAGATGTATTAAAGACTTGTACCAACTCTCCATGAGGAATGTAACTATTATGTACTACAGATGTGGACTAATGAAAAATAAAAATTTGGTAAAGACATTACCTCCTGTCACAACAGGAGTTCAATTTATAATGTGTATAATGGATAACAAGATAAATGGCAATGTTCAGAAGAAACAGTTTATTTTTAAAATTAATTTTATTGGTACATTTTACATATACATTGTGATCACATTCAACATTGAGGGTTAATACCAGTACATGACACAACTTAATTCTCAGTTTTCCCCATGCCCCTGCCCTCCATACAACCCTGCCCTCTATATACGTAAGTTTTGTTTCCTTTTTTGACTAGCCACTACCCACCCTTTTCCTTTTGAACATTTTCTTCCTACTTCACAATACCTATTATACATTTTAGAACTCATTTACACCTTCAGTTCCTCGTACCAGAGAAAAGGTATGGTATTTACATATCTGTGTCCTATTTATTGTGCTCACGAGTATGTCCTCAAGTTACATCCTTCTTGGTGTAAATGACTCAAATTTATCATTATGGCAGAGTAATACTCTTTTATATATATTTTTAAAACCCATCTTCTTTATCCAGTTCCCTGTTGATGGACATTTGGGTTGTTTCCAAGATTTAGCTATCACAAACTATGCTATTATAAATATGGGTGCACATATGTCACTGTGATATGATGCTTTTAATTCTTTCATGCTTGTACCTAGCAGGGGAATAGCAGGGTCAAATGGAACCTCGAGTCCTAGGTTTTTTTAAAATTTAAATCTTTATTGGTACATCATATATACACATTATGATCACCCACAATATTGAGAATCTGCACCAGTATATGACACAATTTAATTCTCATTTCTCCCATTCCCCCACCCACCCTACAACCCTACCCCCTATATACATAAGCTTTGTTTTCCCCCCTTTATTTATTACCATCATACTTTTTCTTCCCTTTGTTACTTACTCCTCTACCCCATTTCCCTTTGAATATTTTCTATTTCACAATATCTACAATATATTCTAGAGTTCATTTACATCTTCAGTTTCTCATTTTTGAGGGGTCTCCACACTGATCTCCACAGTAGTTGCACCAGTCTACATTCCCACCCACAGTGGAGAAGCAATCGCAGAAGAAACAGTTTAAAGAAATGAAAAGGTTATACATTTGGAAAGCTCGAATAGGGGTTGGAAGAGATATGACAGAAGATTTACAATGTCCATTACAAGATCTTTCAGAGTAGTTATTTTAAAATTATATGCATTATAAAAATGTTGTTTAATAAAAAATGGCAACAGAGCTTATGTATATAGGGGAGAGGTTGCAGTGAGGGCAGGGAATGGGAAAAATGAGAATCAAGATATATCAGATGCAGGCACAAATCCTTGATATTGAATGTGATCATGATGTGTATCTAAAATGTACCGATAACTCAACAAAGAAAAAAAAGTTGTTTAAAATTGTATGACAATGTAACAGTATATGGTGAAGTAGAAGTTGTCATCCACCATTAATGGGAATTAGTACAACCATTTTTGAGAGCAGTTTGGGAGTATTTAGTGAAGTTCCCACGTTTCTTTCTCCTCCCCAGATGTTGAGACCACTCCCATTCTTAGGTGCTGTGAGCAGCACCTGCTCACCTGAAGAGCTGTCATCTATCTTTCTTTCTTTCTTTCTTTCTTTCTTTCTTTCTTTCTTTCTTTCTTTCTTTCTTTCTTTCTTTCTTTCTTTTTCTTTCTTTCTTTTTTCTTTCTTTCTTTCTCTCTCTCTCTCTCTTTTCTTTCCTTTCCTTTTTCTGAGACAGTGTCTTGCTTTGTAGTTCAAGCTGCCCTGAGCTCACTATGTAGCTCACACACTCTGAGACCCAAGGAATCCACACACAGGTGAGAAGCGGGCTATGTACAAGGAGACATATCAGTATTGTTTCTAACTCTGCAAAATAGTAAACAAAATATCAATGAGGGAAATAGTAAGTTGCAATGTACTTATACAATGGGACAATGGGCTATTCCTGCATCAATTTAAATTAGTGAACTAGGGTTATGAAGTTAGGTGAACATGTTAGGGAAAAACTGAGAGGAGACCACTGTCCATATGGAGTTGGGCAACTGTGAGTTTATGCTCTTTGTAGAATGTAGCTGAGTAGCCGTGACAACTTCTGTAACCTGTCACCGAGAGAGCGAAATGGCCTGAGAAAGTCCTGCCAGAGCCCTCTGCCCTGCCCCCTCGGCTGCTCTGCTTCGGGCCAACCATGCAAGCTCTAGTCCCAGGGAAACGCCGCTGGAATTAAGCCTCATAGACGTAAAAAGAGGTATATAAGGAAGCCCTGAGGGGACGGGGTTTCTGCACAGGCAGGAGTGAGAGCGCACACCTCTGTACGGAACTGCGTGGCCATGGGTCACCGTGTTACTAGGCAACCACGGCTTCACTAGGTAACTGTGCTCCTTGCGAGATGGACCTGAGTAGCCATGACAACCTCTGTGATATCACCGGGGTAATAAACACGGCTCCCCCCGGGCCCGCGGCGCCGACCCGGTGGGCCTCGCCGGCCATTTCCTGGGAGCCTCCGGTGAGCGCCTCATCGACCTCCAGGTACCTACATTGAAAAACCGAAAGGCGGCGGCGGCGCAGGTCCGTCCCCCGACACGACCGAGGGAAGCGGCAGCTCGTGCCGGTCCGGTAGCTCTGAGGGTCCCGGCCCCGCCGGCCCCCCGACACCCCCGCCCCGCCCCGCCCCGCCGCCATGGGCGTGCAAGGCTTTCAGGACTACGTCGGCGAGCACTGCCCGAGTGCCGTGCTGACGGTAGACCTCGAGAAACCGCTACTTCAGTGCCCGTGCTCTAGGACTGGGATGTGACGGAAAAAGTCTCAGGACCAGGCAGTACCTGACGCATGAAGTCGCCAGACAACTGGACCTGGACCCGAGCCGTTTGCCTATCTTCGCTGCTCTGTTAGGAAACCACCTGCTACCCGACAAAGGTCTGGCTTCCTTTCACTGGGGTTTACTTGGTCGGGAACATCCACTGGCCTCCCTCACCATCACGGTGCGCCCGCTCATCTCGCCACCTTGTGATGCATTGACCAGAGCTCTTGCTCACTACGTCCGCGCCGTTCAGGACACCTCTGACCTGGATGCCATCGCTAAAAATGTCTTCCAAGACTCAGAGTCCAGAATAGATGACAAAGTCGTTCGGTTTAAAAGAGCAGTTGGACATTACTTGGCAGATAGCGAGCCCATGCCGTTTCGTCCAGCGCATAGCTTAGCCACAGCAGATCCAACCAGGACGCCTGGGACGGCGCCGCCACACCGTTCCCCTCGGACGCGCGACGTTCCAGAGATTTCACCGCTAGCAAGGTCCCTGGCCCCACAGGCGCCGGGCCCGGGGGGCGCTCCGAGCCGGGCTCCGGCCTCGTGCAGCCCGGCCCAGCCAGCCGTTTACCTGGAGACAGGCGAGAAGAACCGGGAGGAGCAGAAGCGCTACAGCAACGCGCCTCAGAAGAGGAAGCACACACAGTACAAGCAGTCCCCGCCCGTCAGCCTCGCCCAGGGCAGCAGCCGCAGCTGTGTGGATTCCAACTACTTCCCTAACTTTTCTCCGTCACCCTCAGACAACGATGAGGACAGGAGAGGGGCGACCTCTCACATCAGTGGGAACCAGACTGGCTGGGAAAAGACCGGAAGCCATGAGAAGTCACAGCCATGGACGGACACAAGATACCAAGCAGAGGCAGAAGGCTCATCCACTGGCTTTGTAGGAAGCCAGGTAGCTAAAGACAAAGGGAGCCAGACGGACACTGTGCAGCCAGTCCCGTGCCTCCTTTCGCTATCCACGAGGAGTGACGTGGATATCGCCATGCCCGCACTGCTCCCTCTTGCGCCTGAGGTGCTGAGAGTGGCTGAACAGCGCCACAAGAAAGGGATGATGCACCCTTCTGTCTTCCGTCTCCTGACAAAGGGTGAAATCAAAATTGCTGTTTCTGTTGAAGATGGAGGCAACAAAGCCCTCCCTCCGGCCCCCCTGCTTTATAGGCCACTTCGTCAATATGCTTATGGCATCCTGTTCAGTCTCGCACAAAGTAGACAAAGAGCCGAGACACTTAATTTCAGGAAGAAGTTTCTGGCGAAACCCTTCCCCGTGATTGTTAAGGAATGGGCAGCATACAAGGGGAAGTCTCCCGACAGACCGGAACTTGTGGAAGCCCTGGCCTTCCGGGAGTGGACCTGCCCCAACCTGGAGAAGCTTTGGCTGGGCAAGGCAGCGGAAGACAAGAACTGCAGGATGAGGGCCTTCCTGGCCTGCCTGAGGTCTGACATCCCGGCTATGCGGAACCCTAATAACGTGCCCCTTCACCTTCTGGTTCTTTGTTGCATCCTACGATATATGTTGCGGTGGCCAGGAGCTCTCATTCTGCGCCACGAGGAGCTGGGGGCCTTCCTGGCTCAGGCGCTTTCTCTTGAGTTCTGCGACCCTGATCAGCTGCAGCAGCTCGAGACTGAGAGCCTCGATCCCCGCGGAGTTCAGCTCTCGGCTTTGTTCATGAGCGGGGTGGACATGGCACTATTCGTCCACGATGCATGCGCACAGCCCGTCCCCTGGGAGCTTTGCTGTCCTTGGATATATTTTGATGGAAAGCTTTTCCAGTCCAAGTTTCTAAGAGCGACTCGGGAAAGCGCTCCTCTCATGGACCTCTGCGACGGTCATGCCGAGCACGTTGCTCGGGTGGAGAAGATGCGGCAGACTATCCTGGAGGGGCTGGACTTCTCCGGGAACCGCCCAGCCCCCTGCCCGCAGCCCCCTCCCCGGCCTTCCTGCCCCGCCTCTGTGAACCCTTGGCACGTCGGGTCCATCCCACCCTGCCAGGGGAGGGGGAGAGGCTTTCAAGAAATCTGCGGCCTGGGAGGCCCCGTGAGGAAGCGGCCGCACCAGACCTGTACCACGCCTTCCGGGGCTCCGCGGTGTGGGGACCCTGGGGAGCCTTCTCAGGCAGCGACAGCGGCGGGACGAGCGCGTCGCAGGGCGGGGTCCCACCTCCACTTTCTCAGGGAGGGAAGCCAGACATGCCGGCACCGTGGCGAGCCGGCGGGCTGGAAGCAGCTGGGGCTGCGGGGGCCAAGGGCCCTTCCCGCCGCGGGCGGATTCCGTGGGAGCGTCAGCGAGAGGGAGCCCTCGCGGCAGTATCTCCACGGCCCCAGACCCGACGTGCGGGAGACGCGGAGGGCACTGTGGCCGAGGTTGCGAGCGCCCGGGAGGGACCCAGGGCGGCCTGCCCCGTGCCGCTGCACCACAAGTAGCCGAAGAGCTGCGCTCAGAGTCCGGGGAACTGAGGCCCTCTGCAGGCTGTTTAGACCTGGCTCGGACGGTCACCGAGGTCCTGGAGAGGAGTGCGAGCGGCACGAGGGCCCCCAGCCCCTCTGAAAGCTCCCTGAACGAGGGCTCTGCGCCCCGCCACGCAAGTCCTCATTCAGATGACGGCACCGGCCTCGGGAGGCTGCTCCAGAGGCAGCTGCCTTGAATGAACAAGAGTAAACTGACTTTTTAAAGAGGGCGAAGGATGCAGGAGGGGTAACATCTAAGAATATCTGGAGAGCAAGTGACCCTGCAATTACAAACATCTTGTCCTTTCCGTAAGAGAAAAATGAGGACTTTGGAAATTTGGACCCCTCTTTAATATCAGAGAAACAACACGTTTTAATTATAACCAGTTTCAGTCAGAATGCTGCAATAAAAAAAAGGAGAAAGAAAATGAAGAGCACTTGACTCCCACACCTCAAGTGCAAATAAAGTTTAAACTGGTTATGACAAAAGCCTCTGGTTGTTTTCCTTGAACTATAAAGAAAACAGATATTGGCAGCCTTTAAGTATATATAGCTTGAAGTATAATGTTAGCATTTGGCTCCATGTGTATGCCATTGTACTTGATTTTGTGTTACTGTTTCACACTGAAGCTTTGTTTAAGGCTTTGATTTTTATGATTATGAAAGAAATAAGGCACAACCACAGTTTTTCTTTCTTACTTAAATTCCATCACTGTTTACGTGGTTCTTTTGTGTTAAAAAAGTGCAACTATCAAAACTGAAACGTTATAGAGTAGTATTACCATTCTGCTACTTTTAAATATACAGCACATCATGCATACTTTACAAGCAAGTTAAGTGGAGATAGTTGAAATCATTGAAGATACAAATGACCTTTCAGAATCAACACATTGTGTTCTGAAACTTTTTGTGACCAATATCATTCATCTGCGATCAATAAACTATGTGGCTTTGAATCGCACATAGGTCATTAGTACTACTACTTGAGCTAAACTTCTGGATGATTCATAATTTTTAAAGTTTGTAGTTAATATTTTATGTATATCATTGCCTTTCTTCCACTCTCACCAGTGTGTGCCCATTCGCAAGTCAAAAATGTGACCACTAGTAGTCCTATAAAACTCTGTTTAGTCATTGATCCTGCTCTCACCTTAAAATTTTGTGATTATTGACTGCACTTATTTGCATTTATTCTAACCCCCCCCAAATTACCTAGCTGTTTCAAATATCAGCTTGGTGTATTCACTGCTGTATGCATTATTGTGCATTGCTGCTGTTCTATGCCTTCATAGTAGCAAAAGATGAAATTCTGTGGGGGAAAAAAAAACCCTTTTGATCTTAAAAAACAAAACTACCCACCTTCTGTAGCGGGAAACAAATTCCTTGTTCGTAAGAACTTTCCCATCAAGAATATAGTAGAAGCAGGTATACTTGTATCATTTTGATATTTTTGTTGATGTTTCCAGACAATGCACTTTGAAATCAGAATCATTTCTTATCATTTTCATATACTCCTAATGCTCTTTATCACATTAGTAGTCAGAAATGAGGTGTAATCCCTCAACCCTTGCCTACAAGAGCTAAGTAGGATCTTACTGTAAGTTGAAGGGAGTTTTGCCCTAACTCATGGATTGTGAAGAATGAACTGCTGATGGGTCTGACTGACTGCTGGTGGGTTGTGGTGTGGCGTATCTGGAGGCTACTGAATGCAACATACAAGGTCTAATAAAAAGCCTTAATTTTTTTAGTATAAGAAATAAAAAGAACAAACTTCTATTAGACTATTTCTGGAGTCACTGGCTGAGCTGCCAGAAGTAAAAGCCACTTTCTGCTCCTGTATTCATGTTGAGCACTCTGTCTGGGGTCCTCTCAATTTCCTGCTTCATGAGGACTGAAAAAGTAGGAAAAGCAGAGAGGTGAGAGAAAAGAAGGGTGAGGGGTGGAAGAGAAAGGCAGAGAAGGGAGGGCTGAGGCCGGGCTGGGTCCCTAGGGTGGGGATAAATCTCTGCTCCAGCACTGTCCTGTACCTGCCAGGGGCCTGGGGAGACCCAGGAACCCTGAGTGCACCTGGGGCTCCTGCCTCCTTGCCATGGTCCTTCCGTGTGGCCCTCCAGAGCTGCAGTTCCCAGCCCGGAACCCAGAGTGTGAGCGGGAGGTAGAAGGGTTAAGAAGGAGGCTCTTCCCTCTGCCACCCCACCGAGGATCTTACCCTGAAGCCACTCCCAGTGCCCAGCCAGGTGGACCACTGCTTGGGGAGGGCCACGGCTTTCCAGGCCCTTCCTGCTCTGAGCCCGTCCAGCCCAGTTCTGGGACTGCAGGCCTAGAGGTCTGGGCCATCCCCATGCGGGCCCACTGAGCCCACCTCCCGGCCAACCACCTGCTCTCCTGCCCCTGGAGGCCAGCCCTCAGAGACCCAGGGGACATCACAGTGGCATGGGGTGTGTGCTGAGGCCTGGGGATACTGCACAGAGGGGTCTGGGCTCCATATGGCCTCGAGTCCCTGTCCCCTCTCAGAGAACCCCAAACAGCATCAACTGGCCAGATGACGTGGGTTCGTGCCAGGTACTGGCAAGGCTAGGGGTGGGAAGTTGGGCCACGGACCCCAGAGAGAGGTCCTTACTTTTCTGGAGCACTTCCCGGGGGGGGGGGTGTTACTTCGGTAATGGCAGCCTCCAGGAGGGCCCATCCCAGGCAGGTGGGCAGCAGGAGCAGGTCCAGGGAGATGGGGGAGGGGCAGCAGGGCTTCCAGGGTGGGCAGCACCTGCTGCTCCTGGATCCACAGACCCTCAAGAGAGTGGCTTCTGGCTCGCAGCCTCACACTGGCCTCCACCCTGCTTCTTCCACACACAGCTGTGTGACCCGGCGGAGAGTCTTGGCCTGTCTGGACTTCAGTGTCCCCACAGAGGCAGAGTGTGATCTAGGGATCTGAGAAGGCCCTTTCGTTTCAGTGTGTTCGAGTCCCATGACCAGTCTATGATGAGAAACTCAACGTGATGTGTTCATTCTACTCTAACTTGGGGGTGGTGGTGGGGCGTCTGGTAGGGTATTTTGAAACAGGAAGCCTGGAGAGAAGTTTTATAAACTTAGGCAAGTCGTTGATTCTCTTAGCAAAGCCAAGGCCAAGGTCCTTTCCATTTCCCCAGGACATGTTTGCTTGAGAATGAGTCCTGGGATTCAGGACCAGGTCTCACTTCATCATTCCAAGCATCAATGCACCCTCCTAGAGGGTTGATGGGAGAGTTCTTGGGGAGATCCGTACTGCCTGCTCAGGCAAGGCTTCAAGGATGGCTCGTGTTTGTGTCAGTGAAGAGCACGGTGATGAGATTTGCCTGGTTTTATCCTACTTTCCAACAAGCAGACATACATATGAACCAGGAAGCTTATAAAAATGTTTCTCCCTTATGTTACTCGCCTCGTACAAGGCTTGCAAGTATGTGACAGCCACGTCTCAGAGTGGCAGTTCCATTACTTTGTATCAGAGGAAACTGAAGCACAGAGCCATGAATGTGAAAAGCAGAGCTGGGCTAGTACTACCAAGACCACCTGAATTTGATGCCAAGCTTGTGGACAGCGAGAGGTGGTGCCTGCAGTTTGCTGGAGCTGCCTGAATGCCACTGTGGCTCCTCTGTCCTATGTGACAGACTGGGGGAGGGCTGGGCTCTGGGGAGATGGCTGTAGGCTGGCCTCCTCCTCTCCCTCCCTCCCTCCCTCCCTCCCCCTCCCTCCCTTCTCTCCTTCCTTCCTTCCT
>PVIC010025377.1:0-25354 GCA_004025085.1 Thryonomys swinderianus
TGTACATCTCCTCTCTCTCCAATACAGTGCCCACTGAACACTCCTCCTCCTCCTTTTCCTCACTTCCTCTTCCTTCTCTTACCCTATTCACTTTCACTCTTTTGCTGTTCCTTTCATTTCCTGCTCTAGATCTTGGCTGCCCACTCTCTGCCTCTCCAAAAGCCCCGCTTTCTCTATGCCTTTGGTATCTTCAGATGTTACCTCTAATGTTCCCCTGGGATTTCTCTTAGCTCTGGGAACAGCTTCCCAGAACTCCAGTAGACAAAATTTTCTATCACTATTATATATTTATCAACTAAGTTTCTGTCCACTTTTATCTGAATCTTTAGACTATTGTTTTAAAGTAATAATTACAATTATGCAAATTTATGGGTACAGTATGATATTTAGATGCATGTATACTATGTAAATATCAAATCAGGGCAGCTAAAATTAAATAACATGTTTTAAAGTTACAATATGTCCTTAGGAGTTAGTACATGATTAGCAATGGTTCCTTTCTAAAAATGGCTTGTGGATTTGTCACTAAAACCGGTACACTTTTCTGAAATATAAATGATTAAGGGTAATTAAGGATGGATGACCAATTGAAAGTTACCCAGTCCAAACTTACGCTTAAAACTTCCAGCATGGAGAGACAGCCTGAGAGAAGAAATGAAACAAAAAGTCACTAATTCCTGCTTCTGAGCTTTCCAGAGCTTCCCCATTTCTCTGCTTCCTCCAACTTGCATCAGCTTATCAGTTTTAATGAAATACTCACTATTATCCCAGAGTCAGTTCCTATCACCACTGAAAACTATTTTCCAAAGAGCTGAGACCAAAAGATGGTAATTAACCTCAAAAACAACTGATTTCAAGTGGAAAATAATAGAAATGTGGGACATTTCAAAATTTTTAAACTATAAAATGTACACATATTTTCCAATTATTTTTATATCTGTTAATTGGAGTTTTCACTGTTATTCTTCCATAAGACACAGCCAAAATGCAATAATCATGATTTCTAGTATAACCTTCAAAATGAATTGAGAGTCAAGCCAATTGTAAAGCAATCTGTGTACAGAATTCTTCCAAATCTCAAGAATGATTTCCAGATTCCTAGTTTTCTTACCCATACCTGATGCTTAAGTGATTTTGTTATAATAATTTGCCCTTAAAAGTCTTCCCAAGTATTTAATTTAGTTTTAACAGCTCTCTTGTGCACACTGATAATTTATTAGGAGACAGATATTAAAGGAAATTATTTAATTCTAATACAATAGCTATAAACGGACTTAGAAACAAATACAGCACACACTTATGAAGCATTCAGCTCCCTGGTAGGAGAACAGGGCCAACATTATGTTGGAGAATGACCATGTAATTCTTTCATCTAGCATGCTATGGACATTGGCATATTTCATAAGCCAAATGAAAAACATGCATTGATCTTAAAGTTTGTTAAGTGGGGACAGATTCAATGAGTATCTCCTGCATTTGAAACCAAAGGAGGCCTGGCTAATATAGGACAACATTCAACACCTGGTCTAAAGGGGAACAGCAGGTAGATGAAAATATTGCCTATTTAGCCTTTTCTACAATTTCACATATGTTAATAGTTTGATATTAAAGAGCTAGTGTGGTTCACTGAAATAAATCAAAAGCTAGCATTTGTGCTTAACACACAACAGTCATCCAAGCTAAATGCATCTTTACTGTCAAATAACCACATTTGTCAGCCACCTAATCAGGTAGAAAAAGTAGTTCTGTGAAGTCGTGATTTCTCAGGAAAAAAAACGAATAGTTCTAAACTCAAAATTGAAAATTACACTTTCATGAATGAATATTAGCTTCTCATTATGGCTGAAAATGGCTTGTTAAAAATACCATGAAGGATTACAAAGCAAAATTTTTAATTTAGAGACATGTTTAACTGGAGCCAGGGTCGCTAAAGACTGGCTACTAGTAAGATTGTGTTTGTGGATTAGATTCACATGGTAAGTAAATTAGATATTAAAATTTTACTAGAAAGTGAAGTCTAATAAGGTGATTCTGCTAAGAGGGTATAATGAAGAACTTGCAGATTCCATCTGAAGATGCATCCCATAATGTTTTGTATCATTCATTTGTCAGTTTATGTAGTTCAGTGATCACCCAATATATATACTGATATGTCTTCAGTGAGAAATAACTTGGTGATTATGGAGTGTTTGCAAAATCGCAGTGTTGGTCCTCACACCACCCCTTAAGTGTGCGCTATCTGTAGCCATCAGACAATTAGTAGATATTCAGAAAACCTACATGCAATTCAGGAATAATGACACCCTTTCAGTGGATGTCTTGATGTACAAGATACCCCAAATCCTAACTCTTTGCAAATGGAGTCATCACCAAGAATTCTTGCTTTGCTCCAAACTTGCAGAACATGGCCCTTGTGAGTCCATGACCCAGTTCAGGATCTCTTGTGACTGTTTTATCAGTGATAGCCCCGTGTAACTTCAAAAGACATGAAGGGTCATCAGTACTGAGTTTCTGCTCTGCAAGTCAGCTGCCATCAAAGCCAAATCCTGTGCCACCAAAGACTGCTGAATTAGGAGCACGCAGAGGACAGACAGAGGCAGATGTGAAGGAACAGTGGGAAAGGGAGATAAAGCTACTGGTCGTAAGTGACAGGGATGCTGTGAGCCCCCAGCAGAGCCAACAAGGAAAAGCTGCCGCCGGGTAGCAGGAGGTGTGTATGCCAGTTGCAGTAAACAGAGATGGGGTGACTCGCACTGGAGAACTAGCTTCACACTGCCCGGGAGTAAACACACAAGCAGGAGAGCTAATAGCTCAAGGGCTCCCCACCAGCAGCTCCTAGGAGGAAAGGGATGGAATCATTCATACTGACCTGTCAAAGCCTCTGCAGTGAGCCACTGATCTCATAGGCGAGTATCCCACTCACGATTTGAAATACTACAACTCTGCCTCGCGTTAAGAGAAGCTAAGATCACCCCTCTCCCTGTCATTAGGAAAGGCAATGACAATGCAGGCACAGGCTCCACAGGTGGACTAAGTTGGGGTGGTGGTGGAACATTGTCTTTGTATTACCCTATCTGTGTCAGATACCTTCTGGGGACTGAAGTGGTAGATGTCAGCATGTTTAGAGATGAAGCAGGGAGGTAAGTATCTCAGTCTGATCAGCTCTCTATCTATATAACATTTAGTGGACATCTCAAACAACACAGTCATGAGTTCTCATTCTCCATGAATCAGGTTTCTTTTGTTTAAAGGATCTAAGGCAATCAACCAGAAAAGAGGGAAGGCCTACTTTAGCTTAAAGATTTAAAGGCTCCAGTCTCTGTTGAGTCAGTCCCATGCTTTTGGGCCTGTGGCCAAGCACTGCCTCGTGGTAGGGAGCAAAGGCACAGCAAAGCCATTTACCTCAAAGGTAAATAGCAGAGACACAGTAGGAGGAGGAGGGGGCTCAGGGCACTAGAAATGAACCTATGGCATGTGGACCACAGCAGGCTGTTCACATCATTGAAATCTCTAACAGATTCACTCTCACTAGTCTGAGGTCAAACTTAAAGGACAAATAGCCAATGTCTCCAAGATCTCCCACTGGGCCACCTTTCTTAAACTTCCAGTACCCGTGAGTTTCCAACCTAGGGACTATGGCTTGAAGATACAGAGTTTGGGAATCATTCCAGATTCAAACTGTCACATACTCTAAAAGATAAGATCTCTTGGGTTCTTTTCTTATAATAATTATATTATCCTCTTTGGAAATGTAGTACATTTTTATCAATTAATTCATACATTCACTAAGTATTTTTGGACTTTCATTAGGTGCCCATCTCTATACCAGGTGTTGGCTTGGTATCGTCACACTTCAAAATGTAGGCATTGCAAAAGTTAGTTCAATTGTTGTAGAAGATATAAGTTTGGTAATTGTTATGAAGAAAGGACAGTCATGAAACTTGAAACCCTTTCTTAGACTGACTCCTCCTGTCCACGTGTCCAGGAACAATCAGGATGGTTTGACAAACAGCAGATGCTAGTACAGAACAGCTTCTTAAATTGAGATAATGATTATGTAAGCAATGCTAATGTTGTGAAAACAAATGTGCCAACAATTTAGTTTGTGAATTTTCCAAAGTAAGGCCTTCTTCTCCCACCAATAGACTGTTTTTCACTCCTTAAGTGGTACTTACAAGTTTAGAAAAAAGAATATTGCTCAGTGATGAGTGGTCAGTGTGCTGGATTTTTAGATTTGAGCTGTATGTTGGGAGATACATGGCCAACATTTAGTACAGTTTATTACGACATGGATCCTAATTCAGAGGTCTCATTCTTTTTGGTGTAAAGTCTACAATCCTATCCTGCTTCTCTCGTGCTACCTGACGGGCTTATAAAACCTACATTTCATTAGTTAAGAGTTTTAAATATACTGCTGAACAGGGTAGCAGAGGCCAGAGAGAATACTAAAGCCACCAGTAGAAAAGTTGTGATTTGCCTAAGAATTCCTTGGCCTGAATGGATCAGTGGCTCCGCTGAAGGATTCGGTGATGTTACGGAAATGGTCAGAATGCCCACCGCAGACGAAGTGGCCTAATGCTACCTCTCTGAAGCTTTGCCTCCACAGGTTCACCTAACCCTGCACGTGGATTCCCTCAATTCAAAAATGTACACATCAGACTACATCCAGCTCTGGCCCAGCAATCTGCCTCATCCTGCGCCTATGCAGTTATGTCTGCAAAACAAATCGGGAGCCTCCCTCTCAGATTAAAGTCAAACTATCCGTAATGTCCTCTGACGAACATTAAAAATCATGGACACCTGTTTATATTTTTCCTTAGTGTGCGACACGAGTTTGATACATGCATCGCTGTCTCTAATCCTTTTCCGGTCGGGCACCCTGTACTTTGCTGTTGCTTGCAGTCAGCAGAAAGAGATCATCTGTGGGGAAACAAAGGCCTGGAAAGGGACGGTGAGCACCTGTAAGTTTACATAGAGCTGCCTTTATTTACTTGTCACAGGGCTCTAATCAATCTACTGGTTTAATCTGTCCTAGGATAGAAAACATAATGTGCTCGTAAAATCTCAAGGAGTTTCTAATTTCTGTGAGAAGAAAATAAATGTCACCCAATTTAGACCGACGCAAAGCGCAACTGAACACAAGAGCAGGAGATCGAATTCACAAACATGGGGAGACACTGGGCATTTAAAAGCAGAGAAAACTGGAGGCCAAGAAGCTGGTCTAGTGCCAAGGAAGCGTGGCGCGCACGATCTGCTTTCCGCAGGCTGTGCTGCCAGAATGCAGGGAGGCAGCTAATGGCATCAAAGAGGCCAAATTCAGACGATGGTGTCAGCCGCAGGCGGGGCAGAGGAGATGGAGCCCAGGGCCGCGCAGGGCCCCACGGCGGCGGCTCACGACAGCAGGGCTGAGGTCCTGCACTTCCTGCCACTAACCTCCGTAAGGTGCCCTCTGCAGGGATCATTTATTCAGTTTAGGTTTGGGAATTATCCTCGTGTGAATCCAGATGCTTGGGTACGCTTCATCTTCAGAATTTAACAGAAAAGTCGGTCCTTGCCTAGGGCGGCATTTGTTACTATAAACCATGGCATGCTGGGCTTTAGCTGCGGCTGTAGGCTGAAATGTGTCTTTTTTATCTTTTACCCAGTTGTCCCGGTCCTGCCCTTCTACCTCCGATGAAGTCAAATCCCTCTTGCCTGTGGCAGCCCTTCCGTCGTCACGGTTCCCTTCAGATCCTGGGCTCCTCAGGCCCTTCAGCTCTTCCTCTGAATATGGAGCTGCCTCCTGGATCATCCTAGTCCCTGGCCTCTGCCCACACTTTAATTTATCTCCTGCAGAGGAAACGTCTGAGGACACAGGGCTTCTATGTGCTAGACAGGAAGTGCTGGTGCCCTCATTCCGTGGACGTTGTGTCTGAAGACACCTTCAACTCGCTAGCAGACCTTTTTCAGAAGCCCTTCCGTTCAGTGGCACTTCCTGAGATTTTAATGTCCCTAAACTTGCAGACATTATCACACGAACTTTGTAAATCCATCTGTCTTTGTGCAACTTTCTCATTTAACTTCAAAGTCAAACTTCACATGACTTACTGGAGCTGCAGCGAAGATGTCTATCACCTTTCATGGTGAAAAAGAGCATTTATTATTGGCGTTGTACAAAGAGCCAACATTTATTGAGTTCCAGCTATATGCCAGACAATGTGCTAAACTTTTTAATGAATTATACACTTTAAAAGTTGATTATTTTTTCATAGAAATAATACCAAAAAAGCATTAAATATTGTCTGAGGACATAATATGAAAATAAATCTTACCTTACTAGTTCACAGAAATGCTGATTTCCATGTTTGCATATCCTGCCAAAGATTTTGTAAATATACAGTACATATCAGGTTTCTAACCCAGGTGTGTACTACTCTGGCCATTTGGACATATCTAGTTCTTGGTAATCATTCCGTAACATCTTATACAGAACCATCTTTATCTGTTATCTCTATGTACTTCTTGGTGTAGGCAGGACATAATTACTGTATCTTATATGAAACTAGGAACATTCTTAGAGAATAGATCTTATTATTTTTGATAAACATATGAATAATTAGCCTTATATGAAAGTGAGGTTATTTAAAAATAACATTTCTTTGTCCAGCGTCACACATTTGAACAGCAACTCCATGAGGGCTCAAAACCTTCTTGTTCTATGTAAGCTATTAATTATCCTTCTAGAAAAAATAATTTTCACTCGTGGATTTCACAGCACTTCACAAACATAAGTTGTACATGCTTAACAGGTTTTTCCTCTATACTGTATAAGTGGCAATGTAAAATTTTTATGTGGCCTAAGTCTTTTATGATGGTCAGAAGTGTTAAAGTAGTTCACATTGCCCTTATCTAACTAAGCTTCTACACACCATAGATATGATACACATTTGCCAGATTCTAGGTACAGAATGAAATAATGTAGTCCATATTCATAAGCATTGTGGATTCCTATACAAGCTCAAGGTTTTATTGCACAGGTGTCTTTTGTTTTTATTTATTTTTAACAGAAAGTGTCACAGCTTCCAGAAATATCTCTAGTCATCTACGGAAACTCTCTGTTTTTCAAATAAGGTCTTAACATTTTTATTTACCCTATTTCAGAGAGCCATAGTTGGTTCTATCTCTTGGATTGATATGCCATCATTGTCTCTTGAATAAAGCTGCTAATTGAATGCAGAAAATATTAAAATATGATTATGAGTCTGCTAAAGGAATAAACATGTCAAGTGTCAACAAAATATTGTAAGTCTGCTGTGTTTCAAATGAAGTAAAAATAGATTGTTTAAAATTGTTCTTTTTAGTGCCTGTTTGAGAAACTGAGATACACCTGTTATGTTAACACATTAGCTATGTACCAGGGCTGTTCATCTTTATGATAAATAAATTAAGAGTTTGAGTCTTCGTGCCATTCTCAGTTCAATCTGACTGACTCCGGCACCCTCTAATCAAATATATCTACATGATATTGCAAGCTGCATTATAGAACATTAATAGCTTATAAAGTGAAATTGATGCCACAGGATGGACCGTATTCCTGAAGCAGCGACAAATTTAGCAGCAAAAGATTCACTAATGGATACGGTGAATTGCAATAAATATAAATGCAGAATAGCAATTGTAGAGCATTAAAAATGTCATCTGTGAGCCTAGGTATTTACGAGACCGAGCCAGCTGGATACATGAGAGTTGTGTCCCTATGAGCCACTGCGATGCTGGGCTTCCAAGGAAAGCAGAGACCCTTTCATCGAATAGGTCAGGCAGCCGGCAAATTGTTGTCACAGCTGTGCCATTGTCAATTAGGCCTCCAATGACTCAGGCCTTTGTTTTCCTGTGTGTTCATCTCATTGCGCCTTTTTTCTGGGCTGGGGTGCCCCACTCCTGCAACCTTGCCTCCACCTTTCCCCTCAGTGACTTTCCTCACATGTTGCGATTCATCTTCCAGGCATTGATCTAAAACTTGGAGAAGTGACATCAGGGAAGTATCTCAGCCACTTCAAAAGCCACTGCTATTCCTTCTGGGCTATTTTGGCTTGTCAGACCCAACAAGCCGAGCAGCAGTGCTCCATGCTGTTACACATTCGCCTCTGATGTGCCTGGTGCACCTGCCCAGCCTTCCTGAACCCTAAAGACTTTGTTTAATGTCAGCCAAATCTGCCAGGACACCAGGGGCAGAAGCCAGTGGAGGACAGACACACTCAAGTGGGTTTTTTTTTTCTTTCTTACCTTTCTTTCCTTTTTTTTTTTTGCTGATCAAGCATGAACAGCAGCATTAGGATCAAGTTACAGGTAAATGTGGCACAGACATAAAAAGGGTGGACCGAGAAGTATGTTTATCCTGTGCCAGTGATTGGTTATGCCATGATTTGAATGTGCTAACAACTCCGGTCAAGAGTCAGCAGCATTTTTCAGCAAAGTAACTAGCAACTGTAGTAACTTTAGCAAAGTAACTGTTTAGCAACTGTAGTAACTTTAGTAACTGTTTAGTAACTGTAGTAAGTGTGTAGTAACAGGAAAGTAACTGTTAGCTACTTTACTCTCCTTGTTGAAACTAAACACCTGACACCAAAAGAGGAGAAGGGGTTTATTTGGCTTATAGTTGTAGAGGTTTCAGTCCATAATCAGCTGGCTCTGAGGCTGAGATGGCAAAGACGCAGCACAGAGGAGAAACAATAAGGTGCACAACACAGCAAAACTAACAACACCATTGCTATGGTGCACCCACACCGTAGCAATGGTAATAAGGCAGAGAGAGTTCTCCATCTCTGCCTCTTTCATCCCATCCAGATGGATTAGGGCGGTACTGAACCTTTCATTTACAACATGGTGGTTTAGTAATCACAGACCTTTAACCCCTAGCTTCACACATTCCAGAGTCGACTCTCTCTAAGAAAAGAAAGTCCCACCTCATCTGCTTGAGGCTCTGGAGGGACATCTAAACCAAAACCCTGACCCGCACCCACCTCAATCTCAAGTCTGATAATAGGCTGTGTTGTCATTAACCAAATATGATCTTTGTTTCTTGTGTTTTTATCTACTTCCGGTGTCTTTGGTAACTGCTGTACATTTGTTCACAGCATATTAAAGTAAAGTATTTAATGGTTCTTGCAATGCAATGGCACACTGTGATCCAGATCAATCTGAGGTTGTTGTAGATGGCAGCTGGCTTGGTCAAGACATAAATAAAAATTCGGCCACGACAGTTCAGTTACATATGGAAATAAGTAACTTACCATTGATTCTGTTTATCATCGCAGATCCATGATGACTGAACCTTGTACTTAATGACAAGCTTTAGTTATTATGGTTCAATAGAAATAAACACCTTAAGTGGTGAATTAAAGGAAAGAACAGTCTATAGCACATCAGAGTAGAATGAATGCATGATGGCTTTAATCTATAAGTGATATTCCTCTTCTGAAACTCAAGACATAACAAATAAAAGTGGCCTTATAAACTTGACTCTTCAATGCATTTCTGAGTGATTAACCAATTATGGCAGAAATATACAAAAACCATGTCTATAGCCCAACCCTTCTTAGTCTCTCCTGGTGGACGAAAAAGAGGTAGTGCCTCTTTAAGAAATCATAGCAATGCACAGATACAATTTACGCATGTTTTTGATGTAGGTGACACAAACCAATCATATCCCACTGTAAGCACTGCGCCCACCCTGTATCCAATCACATCCCAAGGCACCCAATATGAATACCAGGAGTTTCCATGATAAGGGAGAATTAAAGAAGAAGCTTACCAACCACACAGAGCCCTGGTTGCTGTTAAATTCTGCCCCACCTCTCACCCTCCCAAGGCCGCTGGATCATGGAGACAGCACGGTAACTGGACCAGGCTGGATTACACATGTCAGCCTTAAAATAAACTTCAACATATTGCTGATAATCACTATCATATATATTTTTTTTTGAGACAGGGTCTCACTTCACAGTTCAGGCTGGCCCTGAGCTCACTATGTAGCCCAGGCAAGCCTTGACCTCAGCAATCCTCCTGCCTCTGCCTCCCGAGTGCTGGGACTACAGACCTGAGCCACCATGCCTGGCATTTGTGGAATGTGATACTGATTGCCAGTGGGTGTGAGTCAGCATGCCCGGTATTATATGTGGTTACCAGGGATCAAAGCAAGGACTTTGTGCTTGCTAGGCAAGTGCTAGAAGCACTGAGCTAAATCTCCAGCCCTTTATAAATATTTTGGGATTATTTTTTTATAACTAAGACAAAAACTGAAGGTTTTTTATACAAATTAATGAAAAGAATTTTTAAAAGGATTAAAAGCAGATACTTTTAGTGTGGAATTCTTCCCATTGTTATGAATCCTCAGATCCAACTACAGAAGTTTTTATTAAGTTACAACTATAAAAGCGAAGCAACTGTTTTATAACCCAAAGTGACTATGAAAAGGACCCATTAAGAGTAAATATCCATTGAGAATGTCTTATGTGTCAACAAAGGGACTCAAAAGTAACAAGCAAGACTTTGTACATATTTTATGCAGAGGCAAGAAATAATATAGAATAGAAGTGCAAATGTAAATTTTTTAAAAAACCTATGAAATATATTATTATTATATATAAATTAAATTATTATTATATATTATTATTATATAAATATATATAGAAATTATTATTATATATAAATATATACAATGGGAAGGATTAAAATAGGATGATACCAGGTGAGTAATCAGCTGCCTTTTTTATAAAAAGCATGAAAAATTTTTCCCCGAAAGGTAATATTCTTCTCAAAAGAAGACAAGAAATAAGTCATCTGAAGAACTGTGTGGGACCATTTCAAGTCGCAAAGCACTAAGGCCAAAGGCTGTGAGGCAAAATCCCTTTGGAAAGTTTAAGAAACAAGAGGAAGTCTACTTTGACAGAAACATAGCTGGGAAGTCTGCGGCCATACCTCCCTGAATGCACCTGATTTTGTCTGATCATGGGAGAATTACAGTGGGGAAAAGGACTGGTGAAGTTATATTTAAAGAAATAAACTGAGGCTATATTACTTAAAGCTTGTAATTAGAGACAGCTTGAATCTAATGATAGGAAACCAGTTAAAAATTTTGGTAGGCTTATCGCTCTGTGTGAATGACACTAAAAATTCATTCCATGTAGCACAGATTGAACATAAACAGGAGAAACCATTTAGAAGACTACTGTAAATGTGCTTGGAACTACTGTCACTCTAGTAGAGACCAAAGTAAGTGGAGATTCAGAATATTTTGGAAGTGTTTGTAAAGCAAAGTTGCCATCACTTGCCAATGAAACCGAAGTAGAAGGGGAGGAGAAAAAATATTCTAAATGATTCTTCGATTTGTTTGTGTGTCAGCTGCCTGTCTGAGCCATTTGTTACATATTAATTCATTTACTTAAATAGGAGATGCTCATAGGAGGGAGGATTTTTAAGAAAAATAAGATGCTCTGATACACCATATGAAGATCAAAATATTGTGATGTAGAAGGTAAACTCACCCTTAGCATGTTTAACCCTTTTACTTTCCAAAGAACTGAGTCTCGCCAGCTTCTGAGAGGTAACCTGAATACTCTGAGAAAATACTGCCTGATAAGAATATCCTTATACTTGTGAGACAGACAGAAAAATCAGACTGTTTATGCTACCCATGTGATTTATGGTAGTCACTGGTTTTTGTTCACTGAGGCTGCGGTCTGCGTCAGTGTGTCCTCTTCAAGGCTGCAGAGAGCCACCTCCAGTTGGTCTTAGACATTCGGTGCCTGTGTGGATGGTCCACAGCAAAATCCTGAACACTCACTACAGCTCTGATTAGCTTCCCTGGTTGCTAATATTTTGCCTGTGTTATCACATATCCATGCTGGGAGAATTTAATGTTGGTCATGTCATGCCACACAGAGAGGACAACTGAATACTGATTTCTGATTTCTCCTAGACTTTGTCCTCTGTGTCATATCCCTTTGCTGATTTTAATCCGTGTGCTACACTTTCACTCTGAGCAAAGGTGCTTATGTCAATTCAGTCAGGCCTACCAAATCAAAACCTGACACTATTAGTCTTAGGGACCTTCAACACCAAGGTTTATTAGTTATCAAAGAGGAAAGGCAGGCTGTAGCTAAGTGAATTGAGAATTCCAGGACAGATCAAAACTGGAGATAATGATCTGAAAGTCAATGATCTATAGATAATGATTTAAAATATGGGAGAGTCACCTAAGAAGTGTCTCTAGAAACACGATCTAGGGAATATTTTCTGTAAAAGAGAATAAAAACGGGAGCCTGCTGTAGTGGTGGTGCACACCTGTAATCTGATCACTGTGAGTGGCAGAGCAGGAGGATCAGCAATTTGAGGTCAGAACAGAAACATCACAACTTAACAAGGCTGTCTCAAAAGGAGAGCGAGGGTGGAAGCTGGGACGAACCGCAATGTAAATGTGCTGAGTTCAATCTCTGTTGTGACTGGGGGGAAAATACCTACACTGGATTGAGTTCCTCCACATAGGGGTTCACCTTGTTAGCAGGAATTCAGTGGAACACAAATCCAAAAAGGACAGAAGCCAGTATCTACCCAGAGTGAGTAGAAATCAGGCAGCAGTGGGAGAAGGGATCCCTGTGGCCCAAGACCTTGAAAGATGAGAAACATTATCCTGTTCGCTTGGCATACAGCCCACATGCAAAGAAGAGAAAAGACTCCTAATTCCCTTAATTTTATGAAATTGTAATAATCTTTAGGTATTTGGAATTTGAGAAAATATCTGGCAAGCAGAAAACTAGAATGCTCAGAGATGATGACATTCTAATCTCAGGAATATGTGGATCTTACCTTGCCTGACAAAGGGATCTTTGCCCTTGAGATATGGGGATTATCCTGGTGAATCCCATGGATTCACATGAATCCTCAGAAGTGGAAATGTTTCCCTGTCTGTGGTAAAAGACATCTGTGATGACAGAGACAGGGTCAGAGGCGTGCTAGTTTGTTGGCTTTGAATTTGAGGAAGAGTACATGAGTCAAGGAACACAGACAACCTCTAGAAGCTAGAAAATACAGGGAAACAAATACTTCTCTTGGGCTTCCAGAAAGAAAGCAGCCCGGCCAAAGAGTTTTCAGTCCACACTGAGACCCATGTGAAATTTCTGATTTGTGGAATTATCATCGTATAATGGCAATTTCTCACAGTAGTAAGAGAAAAACAAAGCAATCTCTTTTTTTAAAAGATCATTCTCTTTTTATCTATGCATTTGAAATATCTTTAAAAATATTCTAAAGGAACTACAAGAAAAAGCTCACTTTGTTTAAGATCTTCAAAGTTTGAATCCAATAGCCTGATAAGTATAACACCACTATAACCTGTGAACCAGCTTATAACATAGTTATTGTGAGGAAGAAGGAGGAGGAGGAGGAAGAGGGCAAAGAGTAGTTTCACAGAAGTAAACCCAGCTCTGGTTTTCTACAGCTTTATTGCCAAAACAAAACAAAACAAAAATCCAAAATGTTCAGCAGTAGCTCAAAATCTATTTATTAAAAATGGTTTTATGTATATTTCTTCCATTTCAAATATGTGAATTATACAACACTGTAAAAGTCACAAGGCCAAACAGAAAATTCTATAACCTTATCCCATATCAAATCAACTACTCTGCCTTTTGTTCATTTTATATATCAAATATCTAGAGAAAAGTAAGTCCTACCACAGCTGGAAGAGGGTGAGTCATCTGAGTCCTGACCAACTCATTAGAATTCTGTGATGTCTTCAAGACAAACTTGTTGGTCAATGGTGCCATCACACTCAGCCCTAAAATTCAAATTTGGACTCATGTTCATAGGACTGAAATGTCCGTGTCACACAAGATGCAAAAGGACTCGGTTACCCCCGATGTCTAATGTGCTGTTCACTGACGTACATCACGGCTTCCCAGGTGTGTTTCACAGAACACTGGAATCATGAGATGCTTCAACCCAAAATATTTCGTGTAGTTTGACACAGCTGGAAAAATCTGTATTCCTAAATCCTCTCCTGAGAGATTTACGAAGATTTTTTTAACGACCTAAAATAAAGATGTCTATTCATTTGCGTTCAATTCAATCTTTACAAGAGGTGCAAGACCAGCAGTTTCCTAGAATGTTGGGAGTGTGGTAGGAGGAAATCCCCAGGGTCTGGTTTTCCCCCAGAACACAGAGTCAGAAGCTCTCTTCAGTGACATTCGGGGAAAGAAACTATATCCAAGTACCATTATTTCTTGTGTCATGAAAGTATATGTTCATCATGCAGGTTTAAAATGTAGAACTTTTTTAAACACAGTAGAGTCACTGTCATGCTATATCTCTTTGTGTCCATAAAAACATGATGTGTGAGTGCGTATGTGTGCGTGCACGCACGTGTGTGTTGCTTTCCTTTCAGGGGCTGTCTGTCAGTGTTTCGCTCACTGTCTTCCTATGCTTTTCTGCTTTTTCTCTCTAACTGTCTTGGTCTCAAAGTACTGTGAGCGCTGAGTCTGCTGAAAAGGCCAACTCTCCGCCTTGAGGACACCTAGGAGGGTAAACAGCCTTAAGGACACCAAGAAATTAACTTTGGAGTGTGGAAACCCAGCTCCACACTGACATATCAGGATGCTGCAAGCATTTGGTTCTCTTGAAAGGAGCAACTGCTTCATTCTGTCGCTCTCGGTCGTCTTTCGAGCCGTGAGCCGGTTGACAGGAGAAGCCATCTTTTGTTCAACCACTTGTTAAAATAAGTTGTTAGAATTTCCATCAAGGGCGTTCTCTCATGTTCTTTGAATACAGGCAGTTCTGTCCCAGGAAAAGAATTTGTAAGTTGATGAATTCCTTGTTTGAAATTATGATAACTGAATCTCTGTTAACTAAGTGATAGTATTGCTGCTTTTATATATCCATAGATTTTAATGAAGTCATTAAATTCACTTTTTAAAAAAGATAAAGCCAGATATCATCCCTGACCTTGAGTGTCTCATTGGTAACCACGTTTCATGTAACAAAAACATAACGGAATGACAATTTTGGTTAATTTTTTCCTTGGAAAAAAAACCTAATAAGTTAACCTTTGTATGATTCAGTTCTCTCATCTGTAAAATGAGGGAATTTGTTTAGAACGCTGCTAAGCCCCTTTACATTGCTAACATTTATGACTAATAAAACATAAACTATTAAATAAATGTACACATATTGTTTTCATTGCTAGTGATAGTAATAATAAAGTAATTCCACGCATACATGCACCACAAGATAATATTGTATGTAACTTCATCTAACTCAGACAACAGTAAGGTGTTTATCTCAGCAATTTTATGAAGAAAGGCAGCAGGAAAATTACTATTAAAACAAAAAATGAAATTGAAATGTAATTATATACACAGATAAAATGTGTCACTTGATTTCTCAGTTTCCCACATCAATTAATAGCTAGTCTCTTAATCAGGACTTCTCAATTTCACAGATTAGTTTCAAAGTTAATATTTTATTTTATACTATGCATTTTCCCTAGGTACTTTTGACTTGCATTCTCTGGAATGTAGTGGAATCCTGTGTTATTCCCCTACAGTTACATTCTTGTATAACCTTCCAGGAAGACTCCTAAAATGGACACTTGGGAGGTCTCAGGAGTGGGAATTAAAGGCTGCTCATTGTGATTGTCCTTCCCTGAAAATGTCTCAGAGAAACGGCCTAATTCCTCTGGAGGATGAACTCTCACTTATCTTCTGATGCTATTAATCTTTCTTCCTAACGATGAAAGAAGATCCACGCAGTCTCTCCAAGTGGCCTACACGAAGCATGTAGTCCAACTCTGTTTAATACATTCTAATATTGACAAAGATTAAATATATACTATTGGCCAAAGATTATCTCACGTCCCAGAACCACAATGAAGCAATTTGAAAAGTCATCATTTATTTATAGGATATGAATAATTTGAATCCAAAATACTAATACATGGTAGACCTTCAGTAAATATGGTTGAAAGAAAATAATGATAATCAGCAGTCCTTGGCCCCGAAGGTCTACCTACTTAGGTAGTAGAATAGTATATACTTGCTGTCTATTTCTCTGGTGAAACTTATTGGTACAACAGTTAGTTCAGGGTTGTGCTTCTATTTTTATTTAAGTCCAGTTTGTGCCACAGTTGTTTTTCACGTAAAGTAAATGTCCAGCTAAGAAAATCCATGAAGACAGCACAACAGGTTGACCTGCTCAATGCTAGAACAAGGCTTGTATCATTAACTGTTGCTGAGTCTTAATTCCCCACACCATGCTGGGGACACGGGACCCCGAAACCGTGACTCCATGGAGGATCATATGAACCAGAGCAGCAGGGAAGGGAGAGGCAGAGCACCGAAGCCATTGGGAGACGCAGAAACACAGCGGTAACCGCAGGTCCAGGAGGGGGGGGGTTGTTCTTCTCTGTTGCTCAGTTCTAGCATCAGGACAGAGACCCCCTAATGCTGACCTGTAGGAGAAGCCAGAAATAGCCTGCAGCACAGGCTTCTGCTGGATCTGGAAATATTTTGTTTTTCTTCAAAGTACACCAAATTCAAGATTGAAATATTCAGAACTACTTTGTTACTGGTGATAAAGGGGTAGGGATTCTATCTCAGTCGTCTACATTTGCTGATTGAGAACCGTGCAAACAATTTTTAGGTCTAATTGCATTCATAATGTCAGTGTACTATGAAAGTTTTAAGAAGTCTTGTAACACAGCTCAGATACTTTCCTAAACATTTAAAATTTATTTCTAACAACACTAATCACTGAGTATAGCATTTGGGGATGCTCGCCTTATTTTCTCTTACCGTATCCTTACACTCAGACTGAAGTTATTATTCTAAGAACAATCATAACTTCCAAGGTGTAAAATAACTCTTCCCTAAGAGTGATCCATAAAACTCCTAAAGTTTCTTACCACCAGCATGGCGACAAGGGCAACAAGGCTGATCAAGCATTCCAACAAAAAACAATTCATGCCTTACTAATACATTTTGTTAAAAATTATTTTTAAAATTAAAAGCAGGATAGCAAAATTTCTTGTTGTATAGAAAGGATAAAACCCAGGCACATAGCTCAGCACACTTAAGACCACCCTTGCCTTCTCTTTCACGGGTCCAGGGGTGTATGTGGCGTCCGTACGCGTGTTCAGTATCCGAGGAAAACTGAGTCGCGAAAGGCGAGGAAGCATATCGTCTCACAGGCTCACCGGAACCTGCTCTCATCCGCTAACTTTAATTATGTCCTTCCTTTAAGTAGCAGAAAATGCACTGTGTCCAGGGTTAATGAAGAAAAGGTACGACCCGTTTCCAAATAGTTTACAAGCTTTTTTAAAAACTAAAGGAAATAATGAACTGACAGACTAAAATTTGAGTCAGTGTAGACCACACACAGTCCCGAGTATGGAGAGAGTGGGTGACGCTGGAGTGAGGAAGACGCGTTGGCAGCGTGAGCTAAGCTGGGAAAGACTTCGTGCGAAGCTCCGGCGGACGGGCAGCCTGCGCCGAGACTCAGAGGGGGCGAGTCGGGAATGGGCGTGGCGCTGAACGGTCAGGACTCTTCGGCGAAAGGTGACAAAGGGCCACTTTGTGAAATGCTTAGCATCTGATCTGCTCACCAGAAGGCGACTCGGGGCTCGGGTAAGGATGCAGCGAGGGCTGGAAAGATCTGACTTTTGCAGACTCTGGTCATGATCGCCAGACTATCATCATTGCCGCAGTAAGATAAGCCCTATGCGTCCATCCCGAGCTCCCACGGCAACTGGTCCTTGTTAATTCAGTTGTAAATGTGGTACTGGGGCTTTCCGCGTGGCTGGATAGAGGAGGAGCAGCGTTAGAGGTTAGAACTACGCGGAGAGATCAAATACCACAGGTCATTGGGAAAAAATGGAAGAATGTCAATGCCGGACTTGGTGGCTCACGCCTGTGATCCCAGCACTCGGGAGGCAGAGACAGGAGGATTGCTGAGTTCGCGGCGGCTTGCCTGGGCACCATAGTAAACTCAGGGCCAGCCTGAACTACAAAGCGAGACTCTGTCTCAAAAAGAAAAAAAAAAAAAAAAAAAGGAAGAACGTACGTGCTGATGTCAAAATCAATTCGAAGTAAGAGTCTTGCGGAGCAAACAAAACACGCGGATGGGAGTTCACAAAACAGCAGCGCTGCTGTCAACATGCTGTGTGTAGAACAGAAATCTCCATCCTGTGATCCTTCAGGAACAACTACAGAAGTATGGCGAACCCTCCACCTGGGCTCACTCCGAGGGCAGCACTGAGGCCAGTCAACAAACTCCGCCCGCGGGCGCGCCCAGCCCGGAGCACTGCGTCTCTCAGCTGCGACCACCACCGGAGACCCTAAGCGGGACCTCTAGCACCAAGGTTAAGGGGAGGGGCACCGAGGACGGTGAGTGGCAGCACCACCTCTCTTACCACAGCCGAGATAAGGACTCAAACCTGCGCTGAAGTGGGATTCAGGCCATCTGAATGGGACCACCCGCGGGAATACTAGGGAGAGAACGGTGCTCTCCACCCCGCAATGAACAAGTGGAATGAGCCAAGGCAGTGGGGCAGAGGCGACTGCACGACTGACCAAGGGACGGCGAAGGTTACTCTGTCCTTGTCAAGGGAAGTTCGAAGAGGAACAGATAACAGTCGTAAATATATATGTACCAAATACCAGTGCATCCAACTAGATAAAGCAAACATTAACACACATGAAGAATCAAGTCAGCACTAGTACATTTATAACAGGGGACCTCAGTACCCTTCTCGATACCCCACAAGTAGACAAATCCGCTAGAGGAAACGTCAACAATGAAATATCAGAAATGAACCAAATCTGTGAACAAATGTAATTGATAGATCTCTGAACATTCCGCCCACAACATCAGAATACTACTGATGTACTTCTCAGCTGCACACAGAACATTCTCCAAGAGACCATCTATTAGCTCATAGAACTGAAAAATAAAAAAAGGTCAAAAATGCATAATAGATTATGTGAAATAAGAATAAGTTACTAGGAAAGGGGAGGAGAAAGAAAGAGAAAAAATGAGAAAAGATAAAAACAAAGTTTTTGTAAATAGGGAGAGGAAGAAAGGGTGAAGGGGAAATGGGAAGATACAAGAATTAAAATATATCATGTAGGGCTAGAAATTTGGCTCAGTGGTACCTTGCCTGCCTCACAAAATAAGGTCTTGAGTTCAATCCCTGGTACCAGAAAAAAATAAAATAAAAAATTCATCATGTAGCCAGGCATGGTGGCTCACACCTGTAGTCCCAGCACTCGGGAGGCAGAGACCAGAGGATTGCTGAGTTCAAGGCTTGCCTGGACTACATAGTGAGCTCAGGGCCAGCCTGAGCTACAAAGTGAGGCCCTGTCTCAAAAAAAAAAAAAAATACATCATGTATAGGTATAAATTCTATATAATGAATGCAATCATTATGTGTATCTAAGTAGCACCAAGAAATAATTAAAATAAAAATATTTTATTATATACTTAGCATATTGCCAAATATTGCCAATTTAATTGTTCACTATTTTAGAAGGATATAAAGATATGAATGTACTTTGTGAGTATATTTCCAGACCCACTAATCCAAGCAAGACTGTCCATTTAATGCAAAGGTCCCAGACAGGCTTCCTGAAACTCAAAAAAATTCAACATTTTTGTACAGGATGAGCCTTTGTAATATTGCCAGAAATGCTAGAAACACAGATACTGTACATCGTTCTTAGAAAAACAATGAAAACAGCAAGTAACAATCTATTTCCCAGTTTGAAATACACAGTATTTCAAGGTGCACTCACACATACAGAAAAAAAGATTGACCACAGACCAAAGTATTGTAAACTTCTGATCAAACCTAAGTCAGCCTTTTATTGCAATGATTTTGTCCTTTTTCATATGTAAAAAGGTATGTTCTGTGTTTCTATAACAAACCATAGTCCAGATTTAATGAGAACCGTAAAGCAGAGTAAATAATTCTCATTTCAGTTCCCATTAATTTTATTTTTTTGAAGTTTAATATGCCAGCTTTAGTTTATATTGTGCTTTTTGTGTTGTACCTGAAAATATTTTTATAACTCATCTTGAGAACTTGTCCTGTATTTTCCAATTAATTTGAACTAAAATATAGAAGTCTAAATAAAATTCATTATTAAAAACACCTGAATTATAATAGTAGCACAGGTGTTTCCTACCACTCTCATTTAAATTCCATCACCCTTAAATTCATGTTGATGAAATGAGATTTATATTTTAATTTTAAGTGACTCTGAAGCTAACAGGAGATTGTTGTGGTGCAACAGAGTGTAAGCCCACAGAGAGCAGGATCCCAGCCCATTCACTAGCTCAGGCCCCGCCGATTCACCAGCTCAGGCCCCAATCATTCACAGCTCAGGCCCTGCCCATTCACGAGCTCAGGAGCCTCCAACTCTGGCCTTGTACAACAGTGCACGACATGTGGGCCTATTCACTTAGCACTGCCTGAATGCACAAGAAACAGAAGAACAAATGAAACAGTGAAACAGAAAGTAGAATCTAAACAATATCCTGATAACTCGGGCAAATCTGTCTATTTGTCAGAGAGGAAGGAAGCAAGATTCAAAAGCCTGGGTTATTAAAATTAATTGTCCACTCTAATTGAATTCACGGGCTAACTTGACTTAAATTCGCAGCATAACTTCTGTCCAATTATAGACACAATAATCTGATACAGGCCCAGTGCCAGTGAGTACATGGGAACCCATGATCTTTCAGACTTAGCACAGTACCATAGTGTTTGATTTCTTGTCCTTTCCCAGCAGATAAGATGATTTTTTGTCCCTGTTTGCACTTTATATTTATGTCTGTTCATCCCTATTTCTCTAAGTGATCAAAGAGTTAAACAGTATGTCTCTACTTTGATACAAACAAAAAATAACTACACTTAGGAGGAATAATAAGTTCTAGAGATCTATTGTATGGCTTGCTGACAATAGTTAATGTGATATATTGATAATTTGTTAATTAGCTGAATTTCATCATTCCCCTCTGTATATCTTTTTCAAAGTATCATTTTGTACATAAGGAATGCACACAACTTCAACTGTCAACTAAAATAAACAAAATTAAAATTGAAATAAACTATGCCTTAGTCCTAATTTCTTATTAACAAATATTTATAAATACTGCAGTTTGAAAAAGATTTGCTAAATGAGCATGAGACATTCTTTCTATGTGTTTATTTTCTTGTACTTTGTTAACTGTTACTGTCTGTTTTCATGCCTTAAAAACCCTGAAAGAAAAGAATGCATAATAATCATCTAGGAGTTATGAAAATCATTTTGTGATATTATTTTCCCTTCAAATGAATAGTTTTCCATCTTAAAGACTAACATCAATCTTACAGAGAAAAATGAAAAATAATGTTATAGATTTAAAATATAAATATTTTACTGGAAAATATAAGTAGATAATACAAGCTAAGATCTATTTAGAATCACTAAATGTCTTTTCCTCACATGACTGTACTTTTTGAAATATGCACCCTTATTATTAACTCTAACTTTCATGGTTGTATGATTCTTAATTATTTCACAGCATGGAGTGAACTTAATTCTCCAGAGGCAAATGCTCATGACTTTATCATGATTACTTTGCAACAAGCATCTACTTTGAAGAAACAAGTGAAAATAACATATTGCTACAACACTTTATCTTAATTGTATCTCAAATATTCTCACAAGTTCTAAAAATTAAAGATTTTTTTAAGTGACACCCTACTTAAAGATTTTGTGTGTCATTTCCTGCAGTCTGACTCAAGATTAACATTCTTTTATTACCCGTGCTCTTAATAGGAAAAGTTCAATAAATTATTTTTTGTCATTGAATTATGGGAAACCGTAAAGTTCAAAGCAACAAGTTTGACTTACCTTAAAAGGGATCTGTTTTCAGAAGCTTTTCAACACAGCCTCTGTTCTCTGGCCCAGGGCTCACAGAGCCCTCCTGTGCTGCCCCCTGTGCCCGGACTACCGCTGCCTTGGCGTGCCCTCGCTGTCCCCGGCGGGCGCAGGGGAAGACCGGAGTCTCTCCCCGCTCCTGATGCTACACACCTCTGCTTGGCACCTCATCAGACCCCAGGGCAGAACGCCCTAGAAGCTGCCGCCTCCGTAATCTCGTGACAGATGGTCGCGGGCGCCAGCCTTGACTCTTAGGAACGCTGTAATCGGCTTTTATTCTCTCGCGACGCCTTCTCTCGTTGGTCTCACTTTTTAATTACACACTGGTTGATACCTCATGTCCTAATAGGCCAGAGCATCGCTGCCTTTTTACATATTCCTACATCGTCTGCTTTTCTGTTTTGATTTGCTACAAATATTCAAAGCTAATTTCCTTTTAATGTTTCATTTTTCTGCTCTGGTTCCTAGAGGAGGTTGAAAAAAGGCTCAATTTTATTTTGAAACAGACACTCAAAAAAATATTGACTGTTCAGGTAGGAATGAAATAATTTTGTATGGGCTTTGATAAAGCTATGATCAGAAAGAAAAAGAAAACCAAATGTCTCGATTCCAATCCTCAAAGGACCAATTTCCTCAATTTTACATTTGTTCCTTTGGCAAACATTTTTCTTAGGCTGTTCTCTGACACATCTCTTCTCCTTGGGAGGGGGATAAATTAGAAATGAATTATAAAACTGGAGAGTCATTATTATCTGTATGATGTTACCTGATAGGGTAAAAACGTATTTATTTATCCATTCCTTCATCTTTCCCTTCCAATATGGTGAAAAGGAGATGATAGACCAAAAGGTATAAAGTTAGACAATGAATCGGGCCTAACTCAAGGTAAAATAAGCGGTGTTGGAAGCCACAGTTAACCAAAATGTATATTCCCACTTATGAGGGACAGCACCTGCTCATTCCAGCTGGTAATGGCGGGTTGAGGGCCCAAGTTGTACTCTGTATGTTCTATCACTTTTCAAGAGAATCCTCACATGTGAAAGTTCATCTGAAGAAAAGCTTACATTTTTCCTAAATATGGAAAGACACCCTAAAAACTATGACCAATGGCTGTCACTCCTCCTCAGCCCAGGCAACTGGTTGGATCTAATGCCAGGGCTGAAATGCAGCCTTCCTTGGTCACAAGACCTATGGCCTTTCTTACATGTGAAAATGATGGCGGTGATACAGACTAAATAAGGCAATTAAAAAGTCATCTTAGTAAAGACCTTGGGGCGGCCACCAGCTAAACAACAGGTAGCTCATGGAGGTAAACGCAGACCCACATAAATGAGAGAGGGTAGGTTTACTGCAATATAGTAACAACAGAAGGTGAATTCATGAGGAAAGATGGAGGGATTGAATTATATCTTAATTTATCATTCTTTACCTAGTACTGACTTACATAATACTAGTACTAGTTTATGTAATAATTATTTTTACCTATTCAAAACATGTTAAATGCCAAGAAGAAAATTTTAAATTTAAATAAATATCATCATTCACAAAATGTTAAAGTTTTCTAGTGTATATCTGTACAATAATATATGCATATTCTTACACAGATCCAATTATATATATATGTGTGTGTGTGTATATATATATATATATAAAATACATATTTGGGGTACATATATATGCTTATTTTTCTTTATATAAATGACACACTACATGTATTGATAACCTATTCCCCCACTCACCAATGTATTATATAATATCTATACCAAACATATTTTTAGCATTTCCTAATTTCAATAAATAATTTGTATGAGCTGATTTTCATGGGGTGGATAGTACCCTATTATTTGTTGGTCATATAATATATGAGGCCAATCCAGTAGCAGCAGGAATGAAATTTTCCAGTTTTTTTATAGTAAAGTATCTATGCTCACCAATTGTTTACTTATCTTTAGGAACATCTATTATACCTTGTCATGTAAAATACATGTGCACTTCCTCCTGCAAAAGTTGCACTACATTACTACTGCAGGTGATAGAACTGAATACTTTTCTTACATCATCAAAGTATTTGGGATAGTTACTCTCGCACATTACTGAGTTGAAAAATGATCAAGTATTATTTCAAAACTTATAAAAACTGGTCTTATTTTGGTAAAGACCAGATGAAATGTCACAAATTTATGGCACTTTTGCCTTGTTTGCCCCCACCCCAGCAACTTGCAGGCCAGCTTGCTATGGTAACTCTTAAGGTAGAAAGTGACAGGGAGCAAGAACCACCCCAAGATACCTTGGCCCACCAGCTGCAGAACATTAGTCCATGGCTCTGGGTCTCTCTTTCTTGGGGTCCCGGTACCCGGTGCTGATTGAATATTTCCTTAGACACCTTTGGTGTCTGTTAAGGCATGAAACAGATTTGAAAGACCAGTGACTGATGGTGACATCCACATAACCAGGCAACAAAGTGCAGTGTTAAGAGTCTTGGCCTCTGTGCTGGTCCTTAGCTGTACAAGTGATATTCTGGATATTCCGGCCAAAAGTACACTTCTGTAGGGCTTGGTCTGAGAAGACTTTGCTTCAGGTGATCTACACAGAGATCCTCTGTTTAACTGACTAAGGAACTGATCTCGCTTCTTGGGGAGATGTCAATCCTGTTTCAGAAGACATGATTCCTCTAGTAGCCACAAAATGTGCTGATCAGTATTATACAAGTCCCCTCCTATATTTCATTTTCCATTTGTAAAATGTGAATAACTGTATGTATCTCATACTTTTTATGAATACTAAATGAAGTCTACCTTTAGTCTTTATAAAGACTAAGTGGATTAAAGAAAATAAAAATAGGTAACATGACACAGGGAAATTGATCTTTTGGAAAAGGAATAGAGGAAGTGGGGAGGAAGTGATGGGAAGCAAACAAAAAAATCAATTAGGAAGCGTCATGTACGAGTCCCAATTCCCCATGATGAATGTAGTATAATAATGGACTAATACAATTTTAAAAATTTAAAAACATTCAAGACTAGATAGAGTCAGGTTTTTACTATAAGTCACTGTCTGATAGGCTCAATTTTGTGCTCTTAATAGTGATCTCAACTGAAACTTTCCCTGGTTAAAACCAAGAGCACAATCCAGAGTCTTCAAAGTTTAAGCAGAGTCCTACTCCTGACTCTAAAATTCCCTTTGAACTGTGTGAAAACTTGGCCTATTGAAAGGAAGTAAAACATAATTTGAAAAGCAGTCACAACCTGCCATGGGAAATAGTGAATCTCCACACACTGAAGAGGAAAAGAGAAAGAAAGGAAAGAAAGAAAGAAAGAAAGAAAGAAAGAAAGAAAGAAAGAAAGAAAGAAAGAAAGAAAGAAAGAAAGAAAGAAAGAAAGAAAGAAAGAAAGAAAGAAAGA
>PVIC010025378.1:0-25318 GCA_004025085.1 Thryonomys swinderianus
AAAAAAAAAAAAAACTTTTTGTAAGTGCACAAAACAAATAAAATTATATAAAATTGTCTTTCCTTGTGCTTATGATTAGAAAATCCATGAATATAATTCATTAAATTAATAGAGTAAAAGAAAAAAATAATATGGCCATGTCACCTATGCAAAAGGAAAGGATTTAGTAAACTTCAACCTAAACTAATGAATAAATAAAAAGCTCTTAGTAAATTTGAAAGAAATAGCTACATCACTAATCCAATATAAAATGTCTTTGAAAACAAAAGGGCAGAAATGATTAAGCCCACACTCACTTATTTGTCACCCAGTCTCCATGCAAAACATACAGTAATGGCTAAAATTGATCCAGTAGGAAAGGACGAGTTGACCCAGCAAGTGAGCTGATGTGAAGACACAGCAGCCTGCAAGTCCTTAACAACCAAGGGCTGAATTATCCAATGAGAAAAGGAATTTCACTCGGTTACTCACAAAAATATTGTAGGAAGTCATAGGTCATTTTGGAGACTAATCTTCACTACTAAGCTAAATAGAGAAGACTCAGAGATGAAAACAATAGATGACTTGTATTTACAGATAGAAAATTGGACCCAGCTAATGTATATCTGCAAGGATGTAGTACCTCTTTTGGGAAAGTTCTTGTTTCTAATGTTTGAAGAGCAGAGAGAAAAATCTTCTATTGAAAATAAAAGGAAAATACTAAATTTCTTGGCTGATGTTGCTAGGGTGATGACAAGAAGATGATGGTGTATTGGTCACAATAATCATATATAGAAGCTTTTGAGATGAGTAAAAATAAAACACAATCAAATCGTTCTATTGGATTGAGTCTGGCCCTTAACTTTTCTGTGCTCTCTGATGAGATTCTGAACTCCCTCCAAAGTCTGCTTTCTTGCAAAGACAACATTTAATGGACAGATGGAGGAACTTCATACATTGAGTGAAGATAATACAAAGACAGCATTCTACAAATGCAACGACTGAGAGACAACTTGACACTGTGGACATTAGATATCCAAACAGAAGCAGAAAAAAGAGGGAAAATTAATCACTGTTTCAATTTTTGTGTCTCTGATTCTCAGATATAAACAGTATTTATCATACATTCTATCCCACAAAATATTTTTATAATTTGCAGCAGATTTACATTCACCTCTATTTGATTTTCTCTTTCCCAGGTAGTTATGTTTTTAATATTAGGATGGTATAGTAAGTTAACTTTTGGGGAGTTACCTGTTTTCATTGTGAAGCACTTGTATGGGAATGTGAGGTTTTTATATAAGTTGTATTTGGCACAGTATTATCAGTACATTGTGGCTCTGTAAGGGCTGGTATTAAAACTATGTCCAAATTGAAGTAAAGGAAATTGTTCACATATTGGTTTGTTCTAGGAAAGACTAAAAGTGTTCCAGTCATGGGCATAGTTATTATGGCTGAAAGGCTTGGGGCCAAAAGCTATATCAGAAATAAATCTCTCAACGGATATTTACATGTTGACATTTGTGTATTTATAGAATACATAATCCAATTCTATGCATCTCCAACTAAAGCTATAGAAGTGCTACTTTAGAGAAAGTTGCTGCCTCATGTACTCTACCTAAGAGCAGAAATTATCCAGAGCCCCTTACATGTAAGTTTACCTGCTGTTTATTTTTATTATTTTTCACTCTATGGATTTGAGATTTTAGACATTCTCAGAACAGACACACAAGTAAAGATGAGATAAGAATCAATTGCCTGATACATGTTCCCTGAGCAAAAAGAAACACAAAAAAGTGTTCAATTTATTTTAAGGTTTCTGTGTTCATGTTTTAAATCCATGATTGTAGAAATACTGGAAAGAAATGCTTTAAGCTGATGGATAGGTTTACTTAATGTCTTCTTGTATCTTTACAAACCTAAAAATAAAAAAGTTAACATGCTAAGTTGGTATAAATGGACTTTTAAAAATTTAAAGATTGTCTATTTTCTTTCTTTTATTGACTTAACTTGATATCATCCTTTTGCAGCCAGCATAAAACATGCATATTTAGAAATAAAAGAGTAAAAGAGACCCAGGCGAGGTGGCTCATGCCTGTAATCTCAGTACTTGGGAGGCAGAGGCAGGAGGATTGCTGAGTTCCAGGCTTGCCTGGGCTCCATAGGGAGCTCAGGGCCAGCCTGAACTACAAAGCATGACCTTGTCTCAAAAAACAGACAACAACAACAAAAAGGAGTAAAAAAGAAGAAATAAAATCCTGTTTCTTTACAGTTCACAATATTCACACAGAGAATTCAAATGTCTTACCATTTATTAGAAGATAAGAGATTTTTGTCAAGATCACTGGATAGATAACGCAGCATGGTGGTGCATACCTGAAAGCCCAGCTGCTCGGAAGCTGAGGCGGGAAGACCACAAATTTGAGGAAAAACCTCTTTAAAAAACAGCTGCCGCTCAATGGTAAGTACAAAAAAGCTAATAGCATTTCTGTGTACCTTCAACAAGTTATAGTGATATGTGATGAAGTGTAAGACAGTTTTCTCAGTAGTATTAATGGATATCTTCTCCCTGCGAGATAATTTTAAGAAAGCCAAGCAGCAAGTCCTATGTATTGCAAAATATATATCAAATTTTGTTGAGAAACAGAGAAAATCCTGCATAAATGGAATTATATTCACTACTTACTAATAACACAAATTGATCTGTAGAATCAATGCAATTTCAGTAAAAATCTAAGACTTTTTTTCAGAGAACTAGATGTATTATTAAAAAGCTTGATTGGAATAGTAATATCCTAAAAATAGCCAGGTCACTCGTTTCTCCCCCTGGATATTTACCACTTAATAGTCTGTGTCAAGCTCTATCAGTTCAAGGATAATGGAGACAGATGCATCGTAAAGCATCAGCAGCCCACAAAAAAGTATTTTCAGGTCGACCCTTTGCCCTCAAAGCTGAGGCAGCGTTAGGAAGAATCACCACTTAGACAGTAACTCACCAGCCCTGGAGAGTTGGAAGGCCAGAAGAAGGAAAGAGACTGTGGAGGCTACTTCCTATTTACCTGTCCTAGCTTTTTGTGCTTGCAAGCTGCTAGGTAAAGTGTTGCTTTAGTCTTAAAGACAACTAAAAGAGAACATTTGTCAGTAGATGAGAAGGAGCCAATTTAGGACAGCTGACATACAGAACCAACAGCCCAGTTCTTACTCAGGACTCCTTGATTTTATTTTCCCACAGTTTCCCCAAGCTTTCTTTCCTCCCCAAGGCCTGAAAGACAAGTAGAATAAGACTGATAGGCATTTATGAGATTCCTCACTTAAGAAGAATGAGCACCTTTCACTCTGACTTTAGTAGTAAATGATATAGGGTGCAATCTACAGAATTACAGGAACCTTCCAGATTAAGCATGATTCCTGATAGACTTGGCTATAACTCTACTACTTTGCCTTCAGTCAGGAAGGATTAGTAGCATACAAGACCAGAGGAAGATATTTAAAAGTCTTACAGCAGAAAAACAGATTAGAGAGAAACTTGTAAAATTTCAGTCTGGTACCTTACTAGGTAGGGAGAAAATTTCTTTTCCTTTAAAGGAATTAAGTAAAATTTATTTATGATAAGAATATTGTATATTATTCAGAGGTAGACTCCATTTTACAGATATAAAATGTGTGTATATATTTATATATAATGGATATATATGTATACATATATATAATGATGCATATATATGTATGTGTATACATAAATATATACACACATACATATATATATATATATATATTTAAGTAACATAATTAAGTCCATAATTAAGTCACAGCTATGTCACATTGTGGCCCATTGCCTGTTTGTTAACCTTCACAAGGCTCAGTTTCCTCATTTAGAAATATGAGAAATAATACAAACATTGCATACATTTTAAGTATTATTGAGGAATAAAATACTAATTAACTTGTATTCATTTTTACACTTGTTAACTGCTATCCAGATATAAATGAATATATTTACACACAAGTATTAGTTGTAGCTTCACCATTCATGGTCTGCTAAATCACAGAATTTTACAAGGTTAACGTCTGAGACACCAAAATTTTTATCACTTTTATCAAACTATTGATAGTGCATTAGTGATTCATAGAGATACAGGTCACTAGGTCTACCATTTTCAGTGAGTAAGATGCTTTTGAAAGTTTCCAAAAGCTAACTATTCCCTCCCCAGAAAGGTGTTCATTCATATGCACACATAGACAGAAGTTTACAAGGAATCCCAAAGTGTCATATTCACAGATCTCTCTAAATACCACTGTATCTATGTTGGGTCACTATAATGAAGGACTGGTGCTATGGCTTTTTTATTTTTGGATTTGGGGGTTTTTCCAGAATATTGTACTTTTCTATATTGATCATAACACAGACTGTCTTCTCCTTCCCAACTGTCTCTTCACTTGTTCCTTGCTTAAGCTATATTCTATCCAAAGTTTATGATTTTTATTTGTCTTAATCTTTATTATACGTGTCTATGGTACAGAGTGGGCACATTCCTCATAGAGAGCTGGTACATGTGCTTAGCACACCATAATTACTTTTTACTTCCCCTTTTCCACTTTCTTCCTTTCATTTGTCTCTTGGTCCCATTCCTATTTACAACAGATCTATTTTTTGTGATGATTTCATAACAGTTTATGGTACAGTATTACACAGAAACTGACAAATAATCCTCTGCAAGTCTAACACACAATTTTCCTATAAGTTAACTGAGGCCATAGGAGATAAGACAAGGTGATTTTCCCAAGACTGGCCCATTGACATTTGCAAAACTTGTCTACTCATGCTTACTCTTCTATCATTTCATACTAGATTATCACTGTAGATTCCTCATAACTAATTGAAGCCTCATTACATATTTAATTATAATTCTAATTAAATTATAATTTCCTATAAAATAATACTCTTCTTGAAATATAAGTTCTTTTAGAATGTAAACATACAGTACTACACATCATTATAATTTTTTTAAATTAATGAATTGAAAAAATTAAGTAGATCTTATTTTACAATAATTAATAAGCAAAGCAGCTCTGCTCTTAAAACATTGACATGTTTAAGAAATGACTGTTTCATGAGGGCTGTGTATTAATTAGGGAATTAGAGCAAATAAACATGATACCTTAGAGTAGTATGTTTCAATTTCTCCTTTTCTCACTTCATCACATTAATATAATAGTTTGATGTAGTCACATAAAAAGCTGAATCTAATAAGACAAAGTCAAATTAGGTTGCTTCTATGTAATATATTTCTAATTTTTAAAAAATCACGTGCTGCTTTGTATCTTAAGTTGCAATTTTAAAATCCTTGCCCATGGATTTTTTTACCTACTGCCCTTCTTTTTCCACCAATGAAAATCAGGTCCAGACACTGATTCTGTGATTGCCATTGTGAAATTTGAAGGAGGTAAAAACACTTGACCTACATTTTCCTCTAGGCTCTCCCCTCTGTAATGTGAAAAGAAAAAAATAAAAAAAAGCAGAGTTCACAGTGAGAATAGTAATCTTTTTTGTGCTACCTATACCTTTATTCTCAGGGCTCTGCAATCAATTCAGATAGCATTTGAGGGCACTAATCAGTCAGGGCACTCTCAGATTATTGATTCCAGAGAAAACTACATGCATTATTTCCCTCCCACTTCTTCAGTTCTGTGGGTAATTCCAAAAAGAAAACTCAGTAACATGAGTGCCTTAAAACTTCCCATAAATAAATATACAAAGCAATAATGAAAAAATAAAAAGCTTGACAGAACTTGTGTGAGATGATTAACATTTATTTATGTTTGGCCTTGAAGGAAATATTTTTGCAAGGTATCTTATACACAACAAGTCTTTCCTATCAAGAAACTTGGAATAGTGCTGACTACAGACATCCCCACAATTTTTTTTTTGCTAGAACATTTGATATATTCACTTGAGCCTTAAGAGGGCTAGTCTTTAGATCTAGAGACAACAGGGCTTTGTGCTGGATCTTGTACACAAGAATTGTGTACACAGATCTTATACACCATGGATAGTGAAGTTTTCTTAACCCTTCCCTGTGTTTCTCCTAACAAGAGAGCCACAGTCTTCCCACTGGCTGATATACTAAAATCCCAGTTTTATTTCAGATGTCACATATTCTAGAGTAGATAATTAATGTCTTACTTTTAAAATTTGCAGTTCCTAATATTATGCTTGTCACATAGTAGTGACACTAAAATTTGGGCTGAATGAAATAAAATAAAGATCTCATGTGTTATTGAATCACAAAGAATTAAAAATTAGAAATATCTGTATTTTAAAATGTCAGCCAATCAATGAAATTATATTTATAATGCTGAGCATGCAATTTAAGTTGAAATTAAAGTTAAAAACAAAAATAATCACATGAAAACTCAGAAAATCCTCCATGTAAGTATTTTTATTTTTAGTACTTTAACATTTTTCTCTGCACAAAATTTATGTTCCATTTGAAGAGCTGTTTCTTATCTTTAAAGAAGGGACTTACTTTAAAAACAAGACTATGCCTGGGCACTATAAGTGTCTGGTAAACTACACTCCAGTGTACTCAGCCTTATAATTATTAGCATCATCAGAAAAGACAGATCAATATTTTTTGACCAGCATGTGAAAAGTTTCCATGTTCAACCTAACAGATTTAGTTTTATCTTTGCATAGTTTGAGAATAAAATGTTATGGAGAATCTTTAGAATTTCTTCTACCATGGTCTTTAAAACAAGATACTTTCTTATTCACCTGGATTAATTGAATGCTGGCTTTAAATAAAGACTAGTGAATGTGAAAGAAATTCCTTTCAAGAACTTCTCTCACCCCTAGGGTAGACATGATGTTGCGCTGCTTAGAGCAAGGTAACTTGTTCAGATACATAATGAAGTTGGCAGAAATGTTCCATGTATCACAAATCTCAGAGTCTACTTTGGTCTGAGTTAGGCAACTTGGCCCAATGTAGAGCAACTGAGAAAGGCACTATCAGTCCAAAACTCCCCACTGGGTTAGCCATGACTTTTTGGGTTCTCTATCACAACTTCTCCCTCAATTTCCTCTTTTCTTTCACAGATATTGAGCATTAACAATTTTCTTAGATCTTGCACTACCTCAGCATCCACTATAAAGACATTCAAACAGAAATAGAAGGGTGCAGCCCCTCCTGAGAAGATGGGCCTTCAGATGGATTACTCACTGTCCAGTTAGATGAGAACCTGTCACTGGTGCAAGGGAAATTCAAATAATCCTTGATGCAAAGTGGAAATCCAATAATGAAAACTTTAACAGACATAAGTATTGATTATATCAGTAGAATATTCACTAATGAGTTTCAGTATTGAATGAATATATCTGAAGGTTAATGTGTTTACTACAGGAAGATAAAGATTAACAGAAAACAGTTAATAGCCAATTGAAAATCAAGTATGAAAACTAGATATCTCACTTCCTGCCACAGAAAGCGAAGAAAAGCTAGGACTATTTACATGATTACTTGTGTCAGTGACTGAAATACAAAGAAAATCTGATAGCAGTTTTTAAAAGGTCTATTATGTCATAATCAAGACCTGTATTGGAATTTGTTTGTTTGTTTGTTTAGATGAATCTTGTTTTGTAGTTCAGGCTGGCCCTGAGCTCACTATGTAGCCCAGGCAAGCCTTGAATTCACAGCAATCCTCCTGCCTCTGCCTCTCAAGTGCTGGTATTACAGGTGTAAGCCACCATGCCTGGCTGGATTGGAAAATGCTGAGCTTTCAACACTGAGGTGCCATAAGATAGAAAGGTAATATCAAACTGGATTATCCTACATATTTCGACTCTTCACCCACCTCTCAATCTTATGAATCTGAACAAATGCACCTTCTTCCTATTAAATAGACACACACATACATGTCACACATTAAAAGGTAACAAGTCACCTTCACAGAATTTTATTCCACCTCTCTTGGCCTTTGTGCCAATATTTGTATCCATTAGGAATGATGTATGTTTAGGACCCTTCTAATAATCTAAACAGTAAGAGTGGTAGTTTCTGTCTTTTCTGTACCAAATTCTATTATAGCCCTTAGAGAAATTGGAAGAGTCATGAAAAAATAACAAAATATTATCAAAATTCATAGAAGTAGTAATCTTATTTTAGCCATGTGTCAAAGGTTTATCTTTGTTAGAATAAATTAATAAAGTCAATTAAAGTCTTAGAAGAATGATATCTGCCCTTTTATTGGATGAACAAATTTATTTCTACCTCACCCTGAAAATATCACAAATAATTCATATTCACACTGAATATACAATAGTATACATTTGCCTCTATGATGTTAATCTCCCTATCTCTCTAATACCATAGATTTAAGAAATTTGGATTATCTAGCTAGAAGAGTATGTCAATCCATTACACCAGTGACATCTTTAAATGGCATAAATGGGCATAACAATGTCATAGCCACAATAAGAACCCTCCTCTACAAAATGAGACAAAAATCATTATCTTTACTCATTCTGCTGCAAAAGAAGAATAGCCCAGGTACATTTCCTCATGTTCTTTGATTAGCATGCTGTGCAAGTCAGAATACTCCTCAGGTACAGGTACAGAAAGAAAAGAAATGCTAGCACCTTTAAAAGATTCCAGAGCAGGAAATTTTGCACTGCAAGTAGCCTTGACACTCACACTGTACAATTGTGGAGACCCTTTGGTGTTGCAGCTCCAGAGCTGGTAAAGATTCACAGTGGAGTGTGCAGCAATCCTCAGTGGAAAAGCACAGTGCAGGCTTGGAGATTCTAAAGCAAGGCTATGCATTCATCAGAAAAAGTCATAAACCTTTTGAAAAATTCTAAGAATTCTGGAGCAAGACCACACTGAATGTAGAAGACAATTGCCCACTTTTACAAACAACTTTTGGTATGCTACTATATGCTAGCAGAGATGGATGTTTGACCACAGGACATCAAATAATCATGAGTCTTGAGCACTAAAGCTGGGCCTATCCAGCCAAGTGGTAACTTTAGTTTGGCCTAACAGAGCTTCATCATAAGATGGAAGAAGTATATTCCCAAATGGAGCATAAGAACCACAGAGGAGATGCACAAATAGGAAATTTAGACCTCTATAGCATCCATCACCACTGTATTCATTCCTACACCTGAGCTTACAACTATGGTAATATCAAGGTTTCTATAAGATCTGCTGACAAAAACTAAGTCCAATCATGGATTGTTAGTGTATGGGTTTAATATGTGGGTGAAAGCTAAAATTGGTTGACAGGCACATTGTAGCCTCATGTAAGGGTGGCCTTGAAAGACTGCTATGAGGTAAAATCCTTCTAATTGGCCAACTATTGAACAGTACCTCTGATCTTTCACCTTGTATTAATAAGAATTGATGTTAGATTAGATTATAATGACTTATATAGAAGTGAAAGGCATGGGAAACTGATCAGTATTAGTGAAGTACCATTCTGGGAGTGTTTAGATGATTGATGAGTAAACTACAAACTGAAAAGTGATGACCTAACTTCAATGTGGATGGGGTCGACTGATAAGCTCGCATCCTGGATAGATCAAAAAAGGGAAGAAGGAAGTCTGCCCTGTTGCTTCTTTAGAGACACTCTGGTCTTTGCCATGGCCTTCAGATAGCCATCTCCAAGTCTTCAGTACACACACTTCAACCTTCTAACAGAAACCTTCCAAACTCACACTGGAGTCTGCATAGAGCTCCAGTCTTTCAACTGTTCATGGGTTCCTCTGGCTGTTCAGCACACAGCAGGCTACTTTATACTTTTCCACCCCTGACTCCACACCAGGCACTGTAAGACTACTTTTTAAATCCATTACATAACAGATAGGTGATAGATACATAGAGTGATTGATTGGATTAAATTTGATTAGTTCCACTAGTGAACCCTAACTGATACAGAATTTGGCACCAGAGAGGTGAAGTTATTGCTTTGATTCTACCTAGCTCTATAGTTCACACTTTGCAATTGGTTCATGGGAGAAGTTTGGAAAGGTTTGGATGTGCTGGCTGGTGAAGACTTAGACTGTTGTAAACTGAGCTTGATGTGAAATTCTGGTTAGAGCTTAGAAGACCCAGAGGCAAATAAAAAGGAACATGGTAAGGATAAGATTCAGGAGACTTACTTTGCAGCTAAAAAGAAGGAAACTATTGGCAGTTGGACTCCAGGCCATGTGTGTTAAGCTTTTGTATTTGTCTACATTTTACTCATGTTCTGAGATTTTTTCTTTGGACACTAAATTAAGGGCAAAGGATTAATCTGGTAGATGGAATTTTGATGTACCCTAATGTTGAGGATGTTTCATGGGCACTTTTAGGGTCTTTTAGCTAGCTCTCCATTGAGAATCAAGAGCAAATTTCATAACTGAATGACTTGAAATGTTTTGAGTTTGGCCAAAACAAGAAGCTCTGGTAAAGTTTGCACCTACAAAATTGGAGCATAGGTGAGCTTGGTTGCTGAAAAAGATTACATTTGTAAAGACGCTTCATACTTTATATCAAGACAATAGGAAAATATGGCTAGAAGATAGTATGCCAGCAAATAGGAAGACTCCTTGTTTCACAGGATCAAAGGTACAAGGCTGACTTTGTTTTGAGAAGAGACCTCAAGGACACTGTTGGAGAAAAGTCCCTTAGAAAACGTATTTCCAAACTTATTTCAGTTTGCCATCTTCAGTAATCCAGGCCCTCTTAAGACTTTTACAACCATGAAAATGGACTGAGCTACTACTGCCCCAGTTGGTAGTCATATAAATGGTGCTGGTTCTACACACATGCAGAATGCAAGTGTTGTGAGGCCAGAAAGAATTCCCCAGACTTTAGAAGGACTGGTCACTTGTCCCTGAAAAGGCAGATATGAAGCCATGAGTATAAGACTGAGAGTGCTCTTAAGACCCTGGTAACTTGAAGAAGCCAGTAACATAGAATGTTCAAGGAAAGCAGAAAGAAGTGGGCAAAACAAGCCCAAGAGAGAAGCCATGAGATCTGTAACTACTAGCAAGGCCACAGGGCAGGGCAACCCCAGCCCTTTGGAGTTTACATCTGTCCACAGCTTAACTTGGCTTCTGGACGCAGAACCAGAGGATTCTTATTTCCCCTGCTGGATTTAAGTCTTGTGTTGGTCTCTCCGGTTTCTGTCCTCTTATTTCTCCCTTTTAGAATATGAATATTTATCATGTTCTCTGTATGTCAAGAGTACTTAACTTTCTTTTCCATTTTTATATGGGCTCACTGCTAAAAGTTTGCTTTGCATCTCAGAGGAAACAATGGCTTTGAAAGTTTCAGCATGCTGAATCTGTTAAGATTTTTGGGAAATCTAAGGAGTGAATAGACACATTCTTCGTTCTCAGTCCTATAGACTGAGAAGCTTCTGGCCAAGTAGCATTATCCTGGAAGCATGGAGTAGTTTCCTCCAGAGTGCATTCTATACACTTAAAGAAGGATTGCTTATGACACAATGACTTCAATAGTATAAATACACATTTCCAGAAACCAAATGTAGAAGCGGGAATTATCTCTTTTATCTCCACTATTGATAATACACTGTGAAATTTTGTGTTATGAACCTATAATTTGTGCCCTGAAGGACTAAAGGTCTTGTTTTTCAAAGAAGGTACATAGGCACCAGCATATACAGCAAGAGTTCCATTGACATAAAGTAAAGCTGTTTTGATTTGGCCAATGCATTTGATTCTCTCCTGATCTGAAAAGGAGTATACATTTTGAATTCCCGGAGAACACACCCACTGAGATCCTACATGAGCAGCTCTCTGGATATATACAAGGAGAATCTGAGAAGCAAAAACTGAAGACTAGTAGATTCATAAATGGATTACCCATATTCCTTTTCAGTGAAAGACCTACTCTCCAGTTGTAAGGAGTACAGAAGGAGACACCCTCTTCAAGGCTGGCTGCAGTTACAGAAAGCCACTTGAACTCACACCCTTTGCCTGAGAAGTACACATCTGGTAATGGAGAACTCTGATGATACTGCCCAGAATTCTCCATCAGTTGAGCCATGGCATTGTCAGGCCCAGTGCACAGTTAATCTGTTCTTTGTGCCCTATCTTGATTGTTCCTCTTCCATTCCTAAGGTGACAATAACTTAATAAAAACTTTACATCCCATATTGTATCTTAGTTTCTGCTTCCAGTGCTCCTTCTTTTAAACTCTCAAACCAAATCACTCATTTGTGATAATTAATATTCTTCTTTCTCCATTCATTAATTCAGAATTTCCAAAAGTATTTTGCCAAGACACCAGATATTAACTTTTCTTCCACCATAAGTCTGAGATCAACTAGCTTTATAAATGTTGGATAAGCTAAGTTAAATGTGCTTTGTTACTAATGACCAGACCATGTGACCTGTAAAGGATCTTAACATCAGTCATTATTTCTGCCTTGTGACTCCTTAAAACAACGACCACTTACCATGCCTTGCCAGTGATAATTTCTTCAAAAATGAAAGAATGTTAGTCAATACATTAGTCAGCTTTCCATAACCTTAGATAATCCACTTAAAAGGAAAAGTTTATTTTGGACCACAGTTTCAGTTGTACCCACCCATGGCTGACTGATCTCTTGTTTTGTGCCTGTTATGAGGCACCTCGTGTCATGGAACAAAATGGCTCATCTCAGAGCTGGGACGTGAAGAAAAGGTCAGAGGAAACTGGAGTCTTACAACTCTCTTCAAAGACCCTCAAGGACTTAAGAACTCCCAGCAGGCCTCACCTTTGAATTTTCCACCATTTTCAATAGTAGCAAGCCTTTGTCACATGAAACTTCTAGGGGACATTCCAGAACCACAATATAGCACATCATGAACACCTTTCAAGAGTAGAAATACGACCTTATAAAATCTGTAAATTATCAATTAACAAAAACTTTGAATCATTTTAAACAAGAAGTAAAGACTATTTCATGGAGTCTATAATTTCTTAAACTTTGAAAATTAAAGAAAATAATAATCTAAGCATAAGGGAAAATTGAGGAAAGTTAAATATTTAGCTTTTCATAATTTTTAATCTGCCTTCATTAATATGACATAATGGGCTTTTTTTCTTTTTTTTTGTGGTACTGGGGATTGAACTCATGACCTCATAGTTGCAAGGCAGGCAGCAGCACCACAGAGCTAAGTCCCCAGCCCTTGACATAATGTTTTTTAAAAGATGGGAGTTGGTAATGAAAATGACTTCATTAAAGTTTTTAAAATTACATGTTTTAGAAGAAGAGTAGTTATCTCATGATTTTTCAGTGGGAGAACACACTCTGGATACACTCTTTTAAAAGGATGGAAACTTGGTTATTTGCATATATTACTTTTTTAATTGAATTACTTACTGGTACATTTTATATGCAGTTAACAATCACACTCAACATTGGGGATTTTGTACCAGTAATATGACCGAAGTTAATTCTCATTTTTACCCATATCCCTACCCATTCGCAAACTCCCACCTGTTATATATAAGCTATTTCTTTTTCTTTCCAAATCATATTTGTTCTTTCCCTTCATTATACATATATTACTTTTGTTACACAAACAAAATTCATTTACTCTTCAGCTTTTAAGGACCTTATAGATTACAATGTTTACATTTTTTCAAAAATGCACAACATCATGTATACTTTTTCCTATCAAACTACTCTGTAATTGACTAATGCTTTGCCTCAATTACATCTACCTTGCTATTTTATATTTAGAAAAGAGCATATGACTAAATGAAGGACAATGAAATGTGAAAGAAATTTTCTTCTCAATTTCAGGGAAATAGATCCTGTTTCTAAGAACACATAGGAAAGATGAACGTTTCCTTCCAGTGAACATGCCATCTCTAGGTATAGAGATTGGTCACACTCCACTCGTCTTCACTTTAGCCTGATTTTGAAGTTAAAATGTGGTGGAAAGTAGAGCAAAGAGAAATGGAAAAAGCTGAGGCACAACTTACATATTCCATAGCTTGATCTCATCTTTCACCTACTTTTGCTATGTAAAAACTATTTTTTATTAAGGCAGAATGCAGCTGGATTTTCAGTTATAGTCAGAAAAAGGTACCTTTGCTGAGAGATTTTCAGTTTCTCTAGAAAGAAAAATCTTAATTACTAAATATCAGTTAGTTCCCATCATAAACAGTGATACATTTTAGTCAAAAATAATAGAATTTCTATGTTCAAAATCACTGGTCATTTGAGAGATGCAAGTGAAAACAACACCTGAGATTTCATCTCACTCCACAAAGAATGGCTGCTATTACAAAATCAACTAACAATAAATGCTGGCAAGGCTGTGGGGAGAAAGGAACCCTTCTCCACTGTTGGTGGAATTGCAGACTTATGCAACCATTGTGGAGATTCCTCCAAAAACTAGGACTAGAGCTCCCATTTGACCCTGCTATCCCCCTGCTAGGAATGTACCCCAAGGAATTTTAAAAATCACATTGGAAAGACAGATGTACACCCTTTGTCACAGTAGCTCAGTTTGTGATAGCTCAATCTTGGAAACAACCTGAATGCCCACCAACTGGAGACTGGATAAAGATGTGGTTTCTTTATAAAATGGAGTATTATTCTGCCATAAAGAGTGACAAGACTGATTCATTTATGTGCAAATGAATACACCTGGAGGACACACTAATAAGTGAAATAAATAGATCACAGATACCGGATCTTTTCTTTGATATGAGCACCTGTAGATGTAAATGAGCTCTAGAAAGTATGACAGTTTTTGTAGAATGGGAAATTTCCATAGGAAATTTGGTGTGGGAATGTAATGATGGGAAGGAATAAATATGATTCTGAAAGAAAATAAAAGAATATGTTGTAGGGGGTGGGGAGATGTGGGTGGGTATGGATGTGGGTAAAAATAAAAATTAACTTGCATCATATACTGGTACAAATTCCCCAGTGTTGTGTGTGATTGTGAGATGTATACAAAATGTACCAATAAAGAATTCAGTTTTAAAAAAGAATAGAATTTCTAAATGATGAAATAAACATATTTCCAAAATTAATAATTAAGATACACAAAATTTGTAAGTAGTTAAGCATGCATAAGTGATCTATAGTCACTTTTTTCCTTTTAAAGAAAAGCAATATGGGGCTGGGGATTTAGCTCAAGTAGTACCACACCAACCTTAGATTAATGAAAGCTGGAGTCAATCCCTGGTAATGCAACAACAACAACAACAAAAAGCAATATGTATTTTAATAAAAGTAACAGTAAATTTAGGAGATTGTATTTTTCTGTTAAAATTTTATTTATTTTTATTAGTGCCTCTTTGTTGTATGTAATGATTACATTCATCAAGGGATTTTCACATGTACATATTTTAATTATTTTGTTTTTGTTCCCTTCACCTCTTCTGCCACATTTCCTTACTCATTTATGAAAGTTTTGTTGACATTTTTCCTTGAGTACTTTTTTCTTTAAATCCTTTTTCCCTTCCTTCCCATGCCTATCCCTCATCTCTTCCAATTTTAAAAAGTTCTCATAAAGCTCAGTTCGTGATTGCTCAATCTTGGAAACAACCCAAATGCCCATCAACTGGAGACTGGATAAAGAAGATGTGTGTTTTTTTTAATAAAATGGAGTATTATTCTGCCATAAAGAATGACAAGATCGATTCATTTATATGCAAATAGAGACACCTGGAGGATATATTAATAAGTGAAATAAATAGAGCACAGATAGGCAAATACCAGATCTTCTCTTTGATATGAACCCCTGTAGATGCAAATGAGCTCTAGAAAGTATGGCAGTTTTTATAGAATGGGAAATTTCCATAGGAAATTTGGTGTGGGAATGTAATGAAGGAAGGAATAAACATGATTCAGAAAGAAAATAAAAGAGTATGTATAAAGGGGGTGGGGAGGTGTGGGTGGGTAGGGATATGGGTATAAATGAGAATTAACTTGTATCATATACTGGTACAAATTTCCCAAAGTTATATTTGATTGTGAGATGTATATAAATTGTACCAATAAAGAATTCAATTAAAAAAAGTTCTCTCTACTTCTTAATATTTATCCTGCATTTTGGTCCTCATTTATATTTGGATTTCTCACACAAGAGAAACAATGAAATATTTAAACTGGTGTGTGTGTGTGATTTATTTCACTTAACATTATGGTCTCAAGAGGCATCCATTGACCTAAAAAGTCTCAAGTTCATCCTTTTTTTTTTAATGGTAAAGGACTGTATATTCAATAAGTGCTAAGTGGGATCCTAAAGAATGTTATCATTCTATTTACTTATTTTTATATACAAAGATATGAATGGCCCATTTTTTAGAAAATCTCTTTATAAATTATAACTGGTTGTCTTAGTTGCTTTCCCATCACTGGGACAAAGTACTTGACACCCAAACTTAAAGGAAGAAAGGTTTATATTGGCTCATCATTTCTGTCCATGGTCAACTTGCTCCATAGCAGAAAATGCATGGTAGAAGGGAAAGGAAAAGAAAGTTAGTCAACCCATGAAGCAGAAAGAGAAAGGGAGGAGTCTGAGATAGATACACTCTCCCAGGTCATGCCCTAGTGACCCATCTGCAACAAGATCCCACCTCTGAAGAGCATATTCAGCTACTGAATTCATCAGTGAGTGACTACCCTGTTGAATATAGACCCCTCTAATTACCTTGCAAAAACATGAGACTCTGCACAGGGACATTTAAGATCTAAAACAAAACATACTACTCCTGATCCCCAAAAGATTTCTATTCATTTCACTATGTAGGATGTATTTAGTTCATCTCTAAGAATCACCAAAATTCTACAGTTCCAATATTGTTGAAAATCCCATGTCCAATGTTTCCTCAGAGACTCAAGGCAGACTCCTAGCTGAGAGCCCCTGTGAAAACCAAAGTGAATTTAAATATTTTCAACATACAAAGGCACAAGGTGAACATTATCATTCCAATTGGGAGTGGAAGTTGAAACGAACTGAAGAAAACAAGACCACCACTCAGCAGGGTAAACATTAAATCTTCTAGTTCCACATCCAGCTGCATGTAATGAGATATAAACTCCACAGGGTTTGGACAGCCCTGTTCCTACAGATTACCAGTTGCAACTCTCATAGCTATTCTCTTGGGGAGTGCCTGCTCATTGTCCTCAGCTTTCCTAAATATGTATTTCACATTCCTTGCATCTTCAAGTTTCTACAGTCTCCATTACAATTTTTGCTTCATTCTCATAGCTTCATGCACTGCCCTCTCAGAGTTACTCTATCTGGATTCCCCAGCCTTCTTCTGAAATCTGGGTGAAGGCTTCTACCACCCAAAAACTCTTGTATTCTGCATGCCTGCAAAACCAACACCATGTGAATGATGCCAAGTTCTGTTGCTTCTTGAACGGTAAACAGAATACTCTGAACCATGGTTGCAGAGGTCGCTGAGTGCCTGGATGCCTGCACACCATGAGACAAATTCTAAGTCCAACTCCCTAGGTGGGTTATCTTGAGAAGGAGGCCCTAGAACTGTCTTCTCAAATGAAAGCTTTACAATTCTGCCCTCCTGGGCCTGGAAGTGATAAAGTCTTGCTTTCTTTGTTTTTTGTTTCATTTAATTTCATTTTTTGTTTGTTTGGCAATTCCTTCTAACATCTTTCCTGTTGTTGGATGCAAAGAAGCTGGTTTCTTTTCAATTCCTATCTTTGTGGTAACCATCTTCTCCAATTTTCTTGTGCTTTATTTCTGAGAAAATCCTGAATTTTTCACATCTGGCTCCAGACTTTCACTAAAGATCTGACTAAAAGCAACAGCAGTACCCATCCCACAGCGTGCATGTTAGACTGTTTTGAAATTTTCTCTTCCAGATTAATTAGTCCATCATCTTTAAATTTATTCTTCCACAAAGATCCAAGACATGATCAAAATAAAAACAAACTTTTGCTAAATTGTAACATACATGGTCTCTAGTCCAACAGCCAATGAAATCTTTGTTCACAACCAACACCACTCAGCCTGGCCTTTACTGTCCACATTCCTATCAGCATTCTGATCTTCTTACCTCTGGCTACATACTGCCATTAATTTCTACATCTTCTGCTGATAACATTCTAAACTTCCTCTAGTCAGCATCTCCAAAGCACTCTTATCTCATCCACAAATCAATTTCAGTGTTCTTTTAATTACATGGTAAGTTATATTCACAACAGTGATCTCATTTCATTAATATCAAAATCTCTCAGTTACTTTCTCATCACTAGGACAAAACATTAGAAACTCACACGTTATAGGAGAGGTTTATTTTAGTTCAGTTTCAGCCACAGTTAGCTGACTCACAATATTAAGGAAAACTGTTCAACCTATGGCTGCCAAGAAGCAAAGGAAGAAAAGACAAGCCAGTACCAAGAATACCTTCCAGCTCAGCCCTTAGTGATCCACCTTCATCCTAACACCTAATATCACATTCAGATAATGAATGAACCAATGGATGAATCCACTGATGAATGTAATACCCTCATTATCTAATCACCTCCTCAAAAATTAAAGGTCTTTAAGAATATTTTGGATTTTGTCTTAGTTACTTTTTTGTTGCCTGGACATAATATGAGTACCCACAATTTAAGTAAGTGACAGTTTATTTGGAGGGTCACATTTTTAGTGGTTTCAGTCCATAGTCAGCTGGCTCCAATGGAGGACAGTGGCAAGACAGAAGAGAAACAGTTAATGGTATGACAGCAGGAAGTGGAAAGTGAGATCAAAAGAGGTGGAGGAGAGCTATACCCTTCCAGGTTGCACCTCTAGCGACCCACCTTCTCCAATGAAGCTTTACCTCCCCAAATCACATTTAGATATAAACTAATTAGTGCACTAATCCACTGACAAATATCACGTCCTATGATACAATTGGCTTCCAAGCTCCACCTATGAGAATACCTGAGGCTTTAGGGAGACATTCAGATATAAACCATAATTGATCTTAAACTATAATGCTATATCTTGTTCATTCAAAATTATTGTATAATAGAAACTTCAGAGCCAGCATTGTTTGCATAAAACCAGATTTCTCACATTTCTAAATTTCTTTAATGAACTCTGACTCTCGAGTCTAATACTATTGTATGTCATTAAAGGCATGAGAAAATATGAAAAAGTTATATACTAACATGAACTTCTCTAAGTAAAAGAATAAGACTTGATATTGCTTTAGTGTGCATTTAACTTATCCTCATTATAACTGATCTGAACAAGGCGTATAGATGTCTTCACTTTAGTGATGACTTTCTTTTGTTTAAGTGAATAATATCAAGTGGACTAGAAAAAGCTCTCAAGAAAATATTTGGCTAGACTGAACAGTAGGTAAATTGCTGGAGATAATGCATTAAAAGAAATGTAACTCATTTAATATGAAGATATTTGAGTTGATTTATCAAAGCACAGGAAATTGTACTCTTTTGATTTGGCAATGTTCCTTGAGGAGTAGCTAGTCTGCAGATCTACAGCCATCACAGGAGCTAATATGAATCTAAAATCCTCCACTTTCAGCAAAACAATTACTGGAGACAGTTCAGCAGTGAAATTTCAATGCACTTTGTGAGGGAACTAATAAGACTTCTGAAACAGGCATCTGCAAAATTTCCAGGATGGTCACAAATGGCTTGGAGATAATTCTGCACTTCCAGATGTCATGTAAAGATAAGAAAGAACTCTATAATACTGAATGCTCCAAACTGCATCAGAAGCAGGTATGTGGTCTCTCTAAGATAGTCATAGTGTGCTCTGTCACAAACAAACAAAAAAAAATTGCAGTTGAATAATAGGTCCATCAAGAAAGTCTTCATCTAAACCTGTGGTCTCTATTTAACTATTCCAGTTGACTCTTCCTTCTAGAGGGGGTTCTAAGTGTGGGCACACATATGTAGGACTGCACAGGTATAGGGTTTAAGTATACATTTGATCATTTAGGTTAGCATATGTTTTCAGCTAATTACCATTGTTAGAATTGCAGCATTGAATCTAGCTTCTTGATCTCTTTTATTAAGTTCTGTTCTCTTCTCATATCCCCTATGGAATGTTGGCCACATTCAGAACCAAGAAAGAGTCAGCAAAACGTGGAGTGAAACAGAACAGAGAAATTCTCTGTTTTCCTCAGCCATCTGTTATTGGTTACTGTATTCAGGGGTATCTTGTGAAAAGTACAAGGTATACTATGTTAGTTCTTAGTCTGAGCTCTTTATCTAAAATGAGTTAACTGAAAATAAACATCACTTTAAATTTTATATCCCTACTACCTAGCATACAGAGGAATTTATGCATACATAAATTAATGAGTGGTTGCTTAGAGGATGTATGCCATTTAAGGAAGAAGCATATGTTTTTCTTCAATATGGTTATCATGTATATCTATGTGCATGTATGCAGATATCCTGTATACCTAGGTATTCAGTTATAGATAAATATTTTTAGCATTTCCCTGTGTTGAGGTAATCCATTTTGCCTTCTCTTCTTACTTCTGCAGATAGCAGCAGACATACAGAACAACTGTGGTACAAAATTCAGAGGGGGGCTGACATCACTGAGACACAGAGACAGTTAACCTAAATCCTGAAGGAACTGTGAGACTGACACAACAAGGGCAAGATCTAATACAGCTATTAGATCTCTTTGCAGCAATCTGCTAACTCTGGGACATAGCAGTCTCGTAGAAAGTCATTGAGAACTATCTACAGCCCTCAAAAGAGATGATTAAATTTGAATAAATAACTCCCAGGCAAGGGCTTTCTGCAGTAGAGATTTTGTATTGAAAAGTTTTAACTCTGATTTATGTGCTAATATGCCATTCAATGGTGCAAGCATCCTAATACAATATATATTTTGCATTTATATCTCAATTTACAACAGAAGAGAATCTCTTAAAATTTATGTCGTCTGAAAACTAGAATTCATCCACACCTAAATTAGCATATCTAATTCAGGTGACTGAATTAAGTGTCTAACATTTATTACAAAGATTTTTTTCAATATTTAGTAAAACCTTGTTTACTAATTTTTTTTTTTTTTGCTTTTTTTTTGGAGACAGGGTCTTGCTTTGTAGTTCAGGCTGGCCCTGAGCTCACTATGGGGCCCAGGCAAGCCGCCGCGAACTCAGCAATCCTCCTGTCTCTGCCTCCCGAGTGCTGGGATTACAGGCGTGAGCCACCACGCCCAGCATTATATGTGGTAACCGGGGATCGAACTCAGGTCCTTACGCTTGCAAGGCAGGCACCGGAACCACTGAGCTAACCCTCTGGCCCTTGTTTACTAATTTTTAGTGATGTTCTTGTTCCATCTTCTGAAGCTATACTTTACAAATTGACAACATGGTAATGACATCTCTAATTCTTCAAAAATATCTTTCACAATTATCTCAGATCTGCTGCTTAGGCTAAATATACACAACTATTTCACTATTACTTACTTTTTTTTTTTTTTGCTTTTGAGACAGGGTCTCGCTTTGTAGTTCAGGCTGGCCCTGAGCTCACTATGGTGCCCAGACAAGCCGCCACAAACTCAGCAATCCTCCTGTCTCTGCCTTCCGAGTGCTGGGATGACAGGCGTGAGCCACCACGCCCAGCATTGTGGTATGCGGTGTTGATTGTTGGTGGGCGTGTCTTCATGCCCAGCATTATATGTGGTTACTGGGAATCAAACTCAGGACCTTGAGCTTGCGAGGCAGGCGCCAGAACCACTGAGCTAACCCTCCAGCCCTACTTACTTTCTTCATAAAAAATGTAGTTTCATGGATTCTTCTTAATTTGTAAGCAGAATTAAAAGGGCAATTTCTAACTGGTACATAAATATCTCGGAATTATGACATTACACTTTTATGTAATTTATTCCTATGTTGCTACAATTTAGTTGTGTATTTATGTGACACTTAGATATAGTACTATAAATACTATCAATATATCATAACAAATTAATGCTTAATAGATATGGTACATTATTTTAGACAGAATTATTAAGAATTTCTAGTTTTGCAGAATAAAACCTTTAATCATTTTACATCATATATTTGGTCCATGCTGTTTGAAGAATACAACAAAATATTTCCTATCAATTTGGAAATGTTATTACCTACCATAATTATTTTGTTATAAGAGAAATGTGTAAATTTATTTAATTTACTCAAATCTGTAGGGTTAAACTAAAATGTTATCCAACAGGTTTGGAAACAATGGAATAATCAAAAGAGGATTGAGAAATCATAAAATAGAGATGAGGATCCTGTGTGTCTATGAGAGAAACAGAAAATAAAGGCAAGGAAGATTGGTAGCAAAATTCTTCAATTATCATGTGCCCTAAGAAAATTTTGGTAAATCCTGGAACCAAAGTTATCTGTTCAAGGAGCCCTTCCTACCACTAGACATACCCGAAAGGCCTCCAGACTGAGTCCATGACCACTGCGATTCCCTTTATATGAGCAAGAGTAGAATCTGAGAGTAGGAGGGAAGGTCATCTGTCAATTGTTTTCTTTCCTATACAAATTTGAGAGGTATTCAGGCTGTCATAGCATAACATGTGAACTCTGGACATTTTATGTGATGTCTACTTTTCAAATTAAGTGACATCAGTTGATAGGTATTATGAAATACATGAATTGCCCACGGCCATTCCAGTACATTCCATTTCACTTCTAAGTATCAGTATTAACTCATCTGATTTGATGTACATTATTTGAACTCTCTGAATGTGAGAATTTTTTCTTTTTTTCTTCTTTTCTTTTTTGCAGACAGGGTCTTGCTTTGTAGTTCAGGCTGGCCCTGAGCTCACTGTGGAGCCCAGGCAAGCCTCAAACTCAGTAATCCTCTTGCCTCTGCCTCCCAAGTGGTGGCCCATGCCTGGCATTGTCGTGTGTAGCACTGATTGCTGGTGGGCATGAGTCACAACACCTGGTATTGTTGTATGTGGTTACTGGGTATCGAACCAAGGACCTTGCTTTTGCTAGGCAGGGACCAGAACCACTCAACTAAATGTCCGGTCTGAGACTACTTTTAAAAGATCCATTCTAGCTATTCTGGAAAAAAAAAAGTACTGGGAATGTAAAGTTACAGACCTAGGTGATGATTTACCAAAATTATTATGACAGCCTCCAGGAAGACATGCTAATTACTTTTTCATGGTACACATCTTGCTTACATTACCCAATATGAGAAAGGTTTGCTATTTTTTGTTAAAATTTCTATAACCCTGAAATTGAATGTAGAGTAATTGTATGCACTTTGGTAAAATCACAATATATCATTGACTTTGGCTTCAAGTTATAAGTAATAACCATAAGGCTTGACTTATTTGTTCAACCATCCAATGAATTATGAAAGTAATAAGGGTAGAAATTCACCAAAACTCATACCTTCTGTTTCCTGGTATAATATTACTCTATTAAAAATATTATGAAAAGTCTTCATAATATTCACAATGTTAGTATGTGTTTCACATACTAACATCGTCTCATAATTCTTACATTCCCATTTTTTTATTGATTAATTCATTGAACAAGTTCTAAATAAGCAAATATGTGTTATAAATAAGCAAATTTTTCCTCAACCTACTATAACAACCACTAGTCACTAATGGCTACTATGTCCGTGAAATGTTGGTGTTACTGAAAGGTAAAAGATCCACAGAATTTGAGGGGTTATCACTCCAAACTGAAATATTTCATTTAAAATTTTATATCAACTACTTCAGCAGTAATATTTTAGAAACTGTATTAGTCAAAATGTCACATTATAAAGTAAATTCATCTTACTATGATTTACTTTTAGTGTAATTACCAGAAACTGTTAAAATATATATGTGACTGATTATATTTCTATTATATAGTTATTACAGAAAATTGCCAGGAATCATTTATTTGTTGATTTGAATAGTTATTACAAGTTGTTAAACACAGTGCATACACATCATGTCCTCTTTTGAGTAAACTCAGTGATTTCCTCTAGGTAAGATGATGGAGGACGTTGTAAAATAAGGGTGGAGCCCACACAGGATCATTAGTTACAGAGCTATAGTTTAGACAGGGCTGTAAACTGAATGGATATGATCACCCATTTTAGAGATGAAGTTTTCTGAGAAACAGGCTTTGGTTTACATGACACCATTGAACTTCTCTTGAGCAACGCGGAGGTCTGTTAAACTTACAGACATCTTAGCTTATGTTTGAGGGCTAAAACATTTCATTGTTTCACAATACCAAATCCAGCCTTAGTGCTCTTCAAACTACCATTCTGTTTCCATCTGGCACATTAGCTGAACACTCTTTCCTTCCTTTCCAGTTGGAACAATTTTTCCAGCACGTGTCATTTGAGGGTGGAGATACCAGGACTGAAAGAAGAAAAATGAGTTCTCCCAAAAATGAGAAATTAGAAAACTTTTACTCTACTATCCTTTTATTTTCTGAAATTTTCCATTAATATTTGTTATGATGGAGTGTAAGAGACTACAAAGATACAGTTCCACTGAGCGGACTGAGGAACAAGGGGCGGGCGGACCGGACCCAGCAGCTCCGGGCCCACCATGCCGTGTTTCCAGCGGACTGGGGAACCGGCGGCGGGCGGACCAGACCCAGCAGCTCCGGGCCCACCGTGCCGTGTGTCCAGCGGACTGAGGAATGAGTGGCGGGCGGACTGGACCCAGCAGCTCCAGGCCCACCGTGACGTGTTTCCACCAGACTGGGGAACCGGTGGCAGGCGGACCGGACCCAGCAGCTGCAGGCCCCGCCGTGCCCCGTTTTCCGGCAGACTGAGGGAACAGCCATGGGCGAACGGGACCCAGCGGATGTGGCCCTGCCGTGCCTTGCTTCCGGTGAACTGAGGGAGCAGCATGCGGACCCAGCTGCAGGGTGCAGGCCACTTCCAGTGGACTGAAGGCCGCCCACCAGCCCACTGTATCCTGGAGCTGTGCAGTGAGGAGTCAGACATAGAGGTAATTCATAAGCTCAAAGTATCCAGTATAGAATCTAACAAACCTTTTTATCTTATTTACTGTGTTGAATACTGATATTGGCACTTATTGTATTATGGTAACAAACATGATGTGATTGTTCTGCTCAAATACCTACCATGATGTGTCAGGAGTGAGAACTCTCAAGGGTTATTACAGATTCAAGGAGGACCCCCCAAGAAAGTGCTGCTTCCAAAGGGCCCCAGATAATAGAAAGAGATCTGCAACAAACATTGTCCTGTCATCAGTCAAACAAGAGCATTAAAAACAAAGAAAGAGTAGAAATGGGAAAATACACAAAAAACCAGACACAAAGATCACCACCACAGGGAAATTCAGAGAAAAGGGAAATAGGGCAAACTGAAACTCAAACACCAG
>PVIC010025379.1:0-25330 GCA_004025085.1 Thryonomys swinderianus
GAGATGAAACCCCCACTCCAGTGATCTGGCCTGGAAAGAGAATTCTACTGAGTGTCTAGAGATCTGGGCTTAAATCCTGACCACATTTCTCAGTAATACTTCTTGAGTGATGATGGAGACAACAGCAGTACTGGCCAAGAAGTTTTACTGAGAGCTTAGCAGCTTCTAAGATCTCCGCTTGGGTAATCTCATACAGGGTTCACTATTTTCTGTTTCTGGAAATGGGGAATGTGAGGATATAATATCACCAAAGTAGTAAATGAGACAATCTACACCTGAATGCACACTGGTCGATACAAGAGAGCATGCTCTTATCACACTGGCACCTCGCAGGTGCACTGACTTCTCCTTCACTAGATTCCCTGAAATCGTTCTAGCCTGGTTCTCATCCAGTAATGCCTGATGGAGTTCTTGAAAATGGCAGTTCTATTTTATCATTGCCCAATTGTCTTGTTTAACCAAGATTTAGGGAAAAAAAATGTTGTTAAGACTACTTTTCTCCAAGGGTGTCTTTGTGGACTTTAATGAAATTGGTAAGTATTTTTACAAAGAGAACAAAATGGTACATTTTGTCAAAGGGGAATGCAAAATGAATCATAACCTAGAATATAAAATATGTGAGGCTGAACTGTTTCAAATTCTTTAAACTTTTTGAAGAATTTACAGATATTATATGCTATACAAAGGACTAGTAATACAGGGGATCCTTACGTTATGAGCAGCCTGATATATGACAACATGGGTTAAGACTGGAACTTTATTTTTAACCTATGAACAAAGTCTTGAGTTATGACCCAAATGTTGGCTGCTTGTGCTTCCAGATTGTCTTGGGTACAGATGTAACCCTTAAAGAGTTCTGGAAAGGACATCACAGCATCATTTCCTCTGTGGGGTTAATTGTGAAATCTTGGGCAATTAACCAACTTGAATTACGACCAATCCTCGGGAACAAATTGAGTTAATAAGTCCAGGGTTCACTGTATGACAGTCAACACTCATTAACTCATACTTAGTGTCTGTAACTGATAACAGAATTTTTCTCAGATTACTTGATGTTCAAGAGACTATCAGTAGGGTCAAGGACCTGGGTTTGTGGTTTCCAACTTCTGCTACTGTGAATTGTTAGTTGCATGACTAGTTGAACTAGTTTGTTAGCCACTCTGTTTTTCTTGTTTACTTTCCTGGCTGCAAGTAAGCATGATAATGAACCCATCCCCAAGTGACTAAACAGTACCCAGTATATATAATAAGGCCTGAAATGTTTATTGCTTCAGCTACTTTTCCCCTAGCTCTCCTATATGAAAGGTCTTCTCATCTCCGTTTGGTACCTGTAAGAACTAGTGAATAGGCACTGACTCTCCAAATATCTTAATCCACAGCCTGCCCTTCATGATGTCATTTCAACAAATGCCCTAGAAAACATACATTTCTCTGGAGATCCAGTGTGAGAAGAGTTTATACTTCAACCCCAAGCAGTTTTCCCTCCATGCACATATCTGTAAGTAGTTAGTGGCCTCCTACTGACCTCAGGTGATGGGTGCAATACATAGTTGAAAACAACTTGTCTCTAGGATTTCACCAAACCTGCCAGAACTTTCTCCTCTGTTCAAAAGACAATCAGCCTAGCCTGGGGTTGCTGAGAGTGCTCTTTAGAAGCAATCAATAGAGCACTGGGCATGAATGTTTAAAGAGCTTCTTTCGTCTCTGTGATGACATTGTCCTAAGTGTTGGTTAGAAATTATTGATATCAAATACCATCTCTAAGTTAAAACCAGTGTCGGTCAGAAAAAGTGGCAAGAAGAAATTGTGCTGAGGACTTCGCTGGGCAGCTAAAGACAGTTCACACTGCTATGTGTTCTGTTGACCATGAGAGCCAGAGAGGTAGTCATTCTGCCGGCTTGAGTTCCCCTGGATCAGCCCTTGCTTTGGCCCTGAGCCCTGCAGACAAGGAGGATACAGTGACTGCAAAGGCAGGCATCCTTCTGCTGCCTGCACAGAGTGAGCAGGCACCAAGGGCTTTTTGAGTACTAACAGTAATTAGTGATATCTCCCTTGTACTGAGTACTTGCTACAGGAAAATATACTTTTTTGATGAGTTTATGTAATCCTAAAACCACCACTCTCTGGGATATGCTGTAGTGTATCCTCCCTGTTTTGGTGCAGAGGAAGCTGAAGTCGAGGAGCACGTGAATTTAGCCACAGGGCTGAGAGGGACCACACTAGGTCACAAACTTCAGCCTGTGGTGCTCTTAGCCTCTCCCCTAAATTTCTCTCACCTGCATCACCCTCAAAATTGTTTAATAACTACAAATTATTCTTAGAAAAGCCTGTTCTGCTAGGCCAACCCACGTGGGATGTGGACAAACCGGACTCACCTGTTTTCCCGAATCCTTTCCAGCCCTGTTGGAATGTAGCTGGTACAACTGGATTATTTTTTCTTTCACTCCACTTTTTCTGGGCATGGCTGAGTGCTTCTCAACTACTTACTAAACTTGACCTTCTTGTCATAACACTTTAGTTGCATGCATAAGGCACTAGGGTGAATTTTGCTCCACAAAGCACCCTCTGCTCTCTCCTTACATTTTCTCTTGCATCTTTCCAGTTTCTCTTGTTATCTTTTCATCCTGCTTAATGGCAAACTGGATTTTGTTATCATAAGGTATTTTTCCAACACTGTAAGGTAATTCAAGCAGTTGGTATCTAAGTCTTCAAACTACCTTGTGAATTCCATCATTCCACAATTGTGTCTGCATATCAAGAGAGTGGTTAACTGTTGATTGTCCCCTGTTGTTTCTTTTTGATTGTGTATAGGTGTTATGGGTCCCTAATAAACATGTTTTTAAAAATAAAAAAGTTCTGTCCTCATAAATGGTATTTATACAGCTGGACTGTTATCATTTTTTGTTTTTGAGACAGGGTCTCACTCTGTAGTTCAGGCTGACCCTGAGCTCACTGTGTAGCCCAGGCAAGCCTAGAACTCAGCAATCCTCCTGCCTCTGCCTCCCGAGTGCTGGGATTAGAGGCATGAGCCACCACACCCAGCACTGTGGTATTGGTATTGATTGCTGGTGGGCGTGAATCTCCACACCCAGCATTATATGTAGTTACCAGGATCGAACTCAGGACCTTGCGCTTGCAACGCAGGCAACGGAACCACTGAGCTAAATCTCTGGCCCTGGAATGTTATCATTAAAGGACATAGAAATCAGAAATTGGTTAGTGCTTGGACACTATCTCCTTCAGTACCTATGTATGTAGTCGTCGACAAATAACTCCCTCCCCACAGTAGCACAGTACTGCTTCTTCTCATTTGCTCTGTGTAGATTTGCTTGATAACACTGTTGGGGTGACCCATGTACTTGAGAAGGTACTGTATATGTATGTTGTTACACTTAGTTCTCCCTCCATTCTAATGAGGCAAATACTGCAATCATTTTACAGATTAGAAAATCAATTTTGATGGAATTAGGTACCAATTAAATAGTGGAGGTAGGACTGGGATCCAGTTCTTCCCATGCCAGCCCATTGCCCGGGTCAGCGTACTCTGCCCAGTGGCAATCTGGTGTTAAATTATTCCTTTTCTACAGTGTGATTACTAACGAGTCATTTTCATGTGCATAGTCCTCTGATGTGCATGTTCAGGACATCTTTCTACGCCCTATTGGGATAGCCTGCTCCTCCTCATTTCCTAACCTTCAGGTCGATAGCAGAGTGGTTCTAGCCTGGCGCTCTGGTCACCTCTCCTTATCCCTTCTGCTTCATCTGCTCTCTCTGTCATGTGGAAGACATCATATCAATAATGATTAAACTTGCTTCTTTTCTAGTAATTGAAAGATCTCTCAAATTGTGCTTACCTTTGAGAAGAAGACCATCTATTTCCTGTTGCTCCACAGAGCAGAAGAATCATCAGATAGTATGGTGTTTCCAGGACACTCTACTGGAATCACTGATGGTATGTGACAAGTTGAGGGGGCCACAGAGTCAGAGATTTTGAGCTGCCTCCTTAGGATGCAAACCTATGACTACAAAAGTCTTCTCCACCTTGTTTGTCACTGTCCTTTGGCACCCAGAATAACTTCAGGCATTTAGAAGAAGCTCAGATGTGTATTTAGGTAATCAGTGTGTCTAAGAAAAATGTGTGTGTCTGTTAAGGCTTCGTTTTCCAGAATTTGTTTTATTAATCTGGTGAAGAGTATAAGAAAAAAATCAAGTGTTGGGTCACTAGAATTCTTACTTTGAAGAGCACGCCTTGTACCACTATCTCACTAGACTGTTTCCTGCTGGGTTAGTCTGAGTAGTTCGAGGTATAACCTTCGCTGGAGAGTGGCCACCTGGGTACCTCTAGGCCCCACTTTTACCCATATACCCTCTACTTTATTATCAGTCAACAGTCCGGGACTATGATATCTGTGTTTCTTAACCACTGACAGTGTTGCAACACTAAGCCAAACACTTCTATGATGACTACATCTAATCTTCAGCTCAGCATTTTACTTTGCATCTTGGAAAAGTAAAAGTGACTTCCTAAGCACACGCAGCTGGCAGTGGAGAACCCTGACCTCCAGGCCGGGTCCACAGACTTTCATCTAACTCCTCCCACTAGTCTGCTCACGGCACCTGCCTCACCTTTGCTCAGATTTCTTAGGAAACGTCCACTGTTGAGTGCTGTCCTTCTGTGACTTTCCCAAGCCAAACATCTGTACAAAAGTTATTTTTCTAGATAGACAAACCTTTAACATTACACCTAATATGTATAGTATACCTAGGGGATTCCCTGTTCTGTCAGATGACATAACATTCTTTAAACCAGCCTTTTTAATTAACACCCTATTATGAGTGAGGAAAGAGGAAATGAAGTGTGGCCTTATTTACAGAAAACAAACTCTAAACCTCGGAAAAGGCTACCTATTGGTATAAGTCATGATGCCCTGAAAGAAAAGCCATTTCTGCTGCCCGTGTGAGGTCAAGGTTGGCTGGGCAGGGGCTGAGGGTTCTCTACTTCACGAACAGCTCTCACATCTGTAACAAAGACAGGCACTGCCTTTACTAATACAGAGCAGACATCGTTAATTTGATGGGCTCCAGGTCTGTTTAAAATTAAATTCCTTTTAGTGGAATATTAGTATGTCTTATCACAGAGAGTAACTGTAAAATTAAAAACAATGAATATGAAGCAATGTAGTAAACTCTAACTGGAGCCTGTAGGCTAAAAGTTATGACCCTAAGATAGGTTCTCTCTTTGTTTATAGAGTTACTTGTGAACCAGCACCATTTGATGGACACAGAACAGGATGAGCTAGTTCCAGAGATGGATGATATTGATGATTATACAACACTGTGAATGTGTGTGGTGTTATTTATGCTTAAAAATAAGATAGTAAATCTTACATATATTTTTACCAATAGAATGAGGCAGCTCCATATTTGGAAGTGGGGGAACTCAAAGTGCTAATGAATAGTACTATTTGTGCAATTTTTAAAGGAATATATTCACATACTTCTAAGGTTGTACATGGAAAAGTCTCCCTGGAAGGATAATTAGACTATGTGGGGAAAGGAATTTTAGCAATTGGGGACAGAAAGAGAAGCCCATTTTCCTGCTTATGATTAGATTGGTATGCCAGGTGTATTTCATATAGCTCCTTCTTTCTAATAACTTTTTAAATCTTCAAAAATAGAAAAGACGCTGGGCGTGGTGGCTCACGCCTGTAATCCCAGCACTCGAGAGGCAGAGACAGGAGGATTGCTGAGTTCGAGGCTTGCTGGACTACATAGTGAGCTCAGAGCCAGCCTGAACTACAAAGCGAGACCCTGACTCAAAAAAAAATAGAAAAGACAACATTAGGATCAACCTGAGACTTCTTATAGTGATGGTTCTCAATTTGGCAGACTCTACCCCCACCCAAATCCATGAACTCAGAATCTTCACTTACCAAGATTGTGGAGTGTTTGCATGAACTTAAAGTGTACAAAGTGCTGTGCTGAGCTAGTTAAGTCACCCTCTTTGAGATAGATTGAACTTGAGCATTTATGAAAGCTCCTGAGATGATTTCACAGGGCAGTTGTACTGTAAGCCCCTGACTTAAGGTAACTGAAAAATTTAAAGGGGTTGAAACAGAACCAATTTTGTTGCTGTATGATTCAGTTTTATTCCATGTGGGTTCTATGTGTTTTTTAAATAAATCATTGCTTGCCCCATACTTGGGAGTACTGGTCAAGATAATAAGCTCAGATCCTCTGAAGGTCACTCAGGAATGTACAACATTGAGATTCACCTGAGCTTGGTGGAAAAGATGCCTTATTTACTGACTATGAGCACATTTTTCCTTTTTCTAAAATAGACTTCAAGGACGAGGGTTATAGATCAGTGTTAGTGGGTTTGCCTGGTATGTGAAACCCCTCAATTCAAGGATAAGTAATAATAATAATAATAATAATAGGTTTTACAATTTTACACCAAAACATGTACCTATTAAGAATTTTTGTCCAGTGATGGAGCGTAAACTCAGTAGTGTTAAAACCATTCTGGAAAGTCCTAAAGTTAGAAGGATGGACTGGAATGCCCTTTTGAGCTCTCACCCTATGAACTATCATATTTCAATAAAATGGTGCTTGATCCATTACAAGCTCTTGATCACTACTGGGTAATAATGGTGATGACAATGTCTCCTTTCCTTTCCCCACCGAACGCGTTGTTGTCCTAGGCCCCTCGCTGTCACTGCACATTCACATTTGTTTGTGCTGCCTTAAACACATCACATACAGATGACATTTCTCACATTACAGTGGGAGCCAGAGAGCTTGACTTCCACCTCCCTCATCGCTTGACAAACAGAAAACTCTGCTCTCTTACCAAATTATCTGACACATTTCGAAAGTATAAGTGAAACCTCATTACATGGATGAACAGCTTTCCATCAGCTCACTCCTAACTCTGATATTAATATAATTGTTGTGAAGACACTGCAGTTTGCCTCAGAGGCAGTCAGGGTATCGTCATTGTTAGCTGCCCGCAATGGCCCTAAGTGTGAGGAGAGCTGGTGGAAGCTGTGGAGATTCTGCCTGGCAAGGGGGCGCAGCAGAGTAAATCGCCTGGCTCCCTCCCACTGCCTTGACAGATGTCAGCTAGAGGAGATGGAGGGAGGGCAAAGTCTGAGAATAAATGTCTCCGCTGTGGCCAGAATCAACTCTCAATGCAAGACTGAACAGGTTTAAATCCCTGCTCAAAACCCTGTAAAGGCGTCTCAATGTTTTGACCATGAAAACCAATGTTCTTTAATAGCATCTGGAAAGCCTGGCTTCTGGCTCCTGTTCCGAGTCATTTCCTCAACTCCTGTGCCTGTTGGGGTGTCTTTCTTTCCTGTTTTGCTTCACGGGCTACTTGTTTCATGTGAACCCTTGTTGCAAGGTGTGCATTTCATACAGTGAGGGACCCACAACATGGCAGATGCTCAGTAAGTATTCATGGGACAATAAACCCTGGCAAGGATGTCTGTCATACAAAGGCTTCCTGCCTAGTCTGCTGCTTCCTGGGTTGCAGTATGTCTCCCAGCAGCACAGAGTGGCTGACAGTAGTCTGTCAGCAAGTTCTTTTCTACCTCTAAGCTTTCGTTTATCTTGTGCTCTTGCCTAAAACTGCCAATTACCCCTCACTTACCTTGCCTAGGAAATCTTTGTTTTGTTTTTGTTTTTGTTTTGAGACAGGGCCTGGTTTTATAGTTCAGGCTGGCCCTGAGCTCACTATGTAGCCCAGGCAAGCCTCGAACTCAGCAATCCTCCTGCTCTGCCTCCTGAGTGCTGGGAGATTACAGGCATGAGCTACCATGCTTGGCACTGTGGTATGTGGTACTGATTGCTAGTGGGCATGAGCCACCACACTGGTATTATATGTGGTTACTGGGGATTGAACCAGGGACCTCGCACTTGCTGGGCAGGTGTGGGAACCACTGAGCTAAATCTCTGGCCCTGCCTAGAAATCTTATTCTCTGGTAACCCTCCCATGACTGGCTGAGCTTTGAGGTGGTCATAGTCCTCCCCTGTGTCCCCATGGCTCCTCACCTAACTGCCTGTTGTACTTAACTGTGTCCCATGTTTGCGTCTGCCTCTCCACTTTAAGATGAAAGAAGTGAGCTGGGAATGGCAGCAAACCCCTGTTGGAAATGTTAAAAAGAGGGAGGGGCTGAGGATGGAGGTCAGTGTGAAGGCCATGGGTTCAGTCTCTACTGCTGCCAAGAGAAGAACAAAATGAGAAAAGGTGAAGTATATCTGGTCTGGGAGGAGAGTAAATGGGAAGTGTGTGTGTGCACACATGTGTACATGCATGCTTGTGTTCTTCCATAAATATACAAACTGGTACATGGACATGCATATTTAAATTTGCATTTTTGGAGAAGTATTTTTTAATTTGAACTTACTAATTGATGCATAAAACATAAACATTATTTTAATGAGTAACTATGTAATTTTTAATACATGCATATATTCCATAAATGTTTAAATTAGGCTAAACATATCTAATTTGCAAGCGTTTACTATTCCAGAGAAATATTTTAGTGATTGAACCTAACTTCTCAAACAAGGAACAATCTGGCTATTAACAAGTTCTGATAAATGACTGCTAATTAAATTTTATGATACAAAGAGCAAAGGCAATCTATTTTTACATTAAAAAGAACCCAATATTTCTGCTGAATTGTAAATCCTTCAAACTAGGTATACATTTATTTAAGCACCTTATAAAGGGACCTAGTTTCAAGGATTGCAATTTGCTAAGAGATTGGACTGGATATTTCCATGGCAAATAATTCCATTTACATTACACCCAGGCCTTCTAACACCACATGCCCTGAATACCTCATTACAGTCAGCATAAGGCTTCCAAACTCATAAAAGGTACAGAGCATAAAGAATAAAGGAGACAGAACATGCAGGTTCCTTAAATTTTGTCAGCTTTATTGCCAGCACTTTCTTCACAGAATCCTTTAGATAGAAGAAAATAGAAGTTATCAGCTGCAGAACCCAATTCAGATGGGCGATTTGGGCTAAGTAGACGGAGGTGAAGGAAATCGTGGATGGACGGGGATAATAAGCTCAGAGGCCACTCAGAAAATGCAAACATGAACTGTGTGATGCCTTCGTTTTCCTGAATCTGGTTTTAGGAGGCTTCAGTTCCCAATAAACGCATTCAATGCCAACTCCAACCATTTCTTAGGGAGGGGAGGAAATAAGAGATGCCAAAATGGAATCCCTCTGGTGCCCCATTATCTCCACTAAATCTTAGTTCCTTAGATTTTAGAAGTAGTTGGCTATGAGAAAACAGCCAGTCCCAAGGAACTGTATAGCCTTCAGAAACTTGCTCAAGGCTGTCAAGTACGTGGAGCTGAAGCCCAAACTTTGATTTCCAAGTACTCAGGCAAGCGTTGGTTTCACAGAAGGACAGGGCAAAACTTCCCTACCTGTTCAGATTCCTGGAGACTATTAGAAGGGCTCACATTTCCTTGTTTAAAGCGTCCAAGTCCCATTGGGAATTGTGATATGTAGGCTGGCTAGTGTACGAGAATACGTGGATGCTATCCTATTACGGAGGTTGGATCATCTCGACCTCTGGTCCTGCTGAACCAGTGACATCAATAGCTCTGATCTTTGCTTCACTGCCGTTCTTTCAGACACTCATTTCCCAAGAAAGAGAACACCCCCACATGATGTGGGCCCTGTTTAGAGGGCTGTGGGGAGCACAGAGCAGTGCAGTAGGAAAAGTGGTCCTCGTGAGTCATCGCACTCTGCAGTCCTTGGGACCTCACAGGGCAGGAACAGTACGACAATGGAATGTCTTTCTTAAATCCCCCAAATGGCAAAAACTCACTCACCCCGTGGCATTCTTGACTACCTTTCTTCTTTAGGACTTTATCTGAGCCCTCTGTTTTTATCCAGCTCTATCTTGGGAGTCGACTAGAGTTCACAGGCTCCCTCTTACCTGTCCCCATATCCAGCCACTCCTCCCAAATCTCTTTCGGCACACCCTTCATGCTCACCCTGCTAGAGCACATGCTTCTTCATCTTGGACCTTTACACACAATGCAATGTATTGTGTAAAGATTTAGCTATAAAATATAGTAGACATTTGTCTACTATAACATGGTAATGATGATGTTAACCAGTATATTTTTGCACTATTGGAGGTATAAGTTCTCTATATGAGTCATCATTTCTAACAGGTGGGACACCATTGTCTCTTCACAGGTCGAGTGGGAATAGCATTATCATATGCTGGGAGTCAATAAAATGAGTCAGATCGGCCTGTCTCTGGAGGTAGACATCATCACGAAGAGTATAACATTCTGATAGCCTCTCTGACCTCCTGCAGGGAAAAATGAGATTTTTGTTTTGTTTTCATGATTTTTTTTTTAGTCTTAAATATTCTGTTGGAGGAAAAATATCTCCTATAGTTTGCTTTTCAATATTTAGTTGTTTAACCAGTTTTACAGCCTGTCAGTGCACTAGTTTTCACATGCTTGGGGCAAAGTTTTGTTTTGTTTTGTTTTGTTTTGTTTTGAGACAGGGTCTCGTTTTGTAGCCCAGGCTGGCCCTGAGCTCACTATGTAGCCCAGACAAGCCTTGAACTCAGCAATCCTCCTGCCTCTGCCTCCTGAGTGCTGAGATTACAGGCATGAGCCATCACACCTGCCACTGTGGTATGTGGTACTGATTGCTGGTGGGTGTGAGTCGCCACACCTGGTATTGTTATATGTGGTTACCGGGGATTGAACTCGGGACCTTGTGTTGCTAGGCAGGTGCCAGAACCACTGAGCTAAATCTCCAGCCTAGGGCAAAGTTTTAAGAGACCTGAGCATGTTCACTCTTCAGGTCATCTGAAACCAAACCATAAGACTCAAAGTGACCCTCAGAGGATGTGGACGAGGTCCTTACTTTAAAGTACCCTGGCCAGTTTAGGTGACAGAAAGCTCATCACTGTTACAGCTTATGTCTAGAGGAAACTCAGAGGGTTTGTGTGCTCATAGGAAGGACTTTTGGGAGGTGATTGGATTTGGGGCTTATAGCTGACTTGTTAAAATGTGAGTCTGGGTGGAAGAAGCAGGTCCTTGGAGTCATAGCCTGGGAGTTTCTCTTGCTGGCTCTTCTTCTTACCTCTCTTCTTCTGAGACCTGAGATAAGTGGGTTCTCCTCTGCTGTGCTCCTCTGCCATGCCCCCCAGCCTTGAAGCCAGCCAACCATGGACTGAACCCTCCACAAGCTGTGAGGTGAAATTGTGGATTTGGGGTTATTTTGGCTCAGTAACCATAAAGTGACTTATAAAATCATCCTTCATAACTTAGTTCAATCCATCATTTCTCTCCCTGGATCCCTCTAGCTGAATTAAATGGCTCAGTCTTCTTTTCTCATCCCTCCTTTTGAGTTCTCAGTCATTGTCTAAGTCTGGGGCCTGGGGAAGTAGGGTTGAAGGAGAATCTGTGTAGAATTCTAAGAGTTTTCAAGTCGCAATGGAAGAATCTGGCTTGAGTTGCTTCTCCATTGATCTCTGAGCCATGAAAGAGTAGATAATGGAGATTGTGCTAGTCATAGGTGCTAGACTTGGAATGCGAAGGACATTAGAAGGAAAAGCCTTTTGAAAACCAGCCTCTACTTATGTTCAGTGTGAGGCCCTGGGAAAGTTTCTTCTCATTTTTTAAATAGGTACGAATGAAATTGTCTTGAGCCTAAATCAAATACTTATTTTTTGCTATTGATATCTTTTATTAAATTTGTTTTACTTTTCCACTGCTGATACAGATTAATGTGTTTGATGTTGGCAGGTTCTCAGCCACACCCTGCCCTGCCTTCTCCCCCAGTTTCACATGGAAGGGGGTCAGGGTGCATCCTATATTTTGCTCACTCACATTACTCACGTTACATCCCACCACCCTCTTATTCCCTGCCTCTTGTAACACACTCTGCCTTAAAGCATGTCCATTATAGCATTTCTTCCCTCAAGCGGCCTCTCAAAATGACTGAATCTGATAAATTTACTCTTAAAAATATTCAGTTTGGCACTGGAATATAATTTTTTATTAACTTATAAAATAGTAAAACCCAAATTAGGTTAAATTTGGTATAGTACAGAGCTATATAAGTCCTTGTTTTCAAGTTGGCAGTACAATATCTACTGCATCTCTACCAGAGCAAGACTTCTTTCTCAGTCCATGGGCTATACAGTTGAATAAAATTGACAAAGTTCCTGTTCTCATGGAGTTTCCCCTCCACTAGGAAAAAATGGCAACTACACATACTTAAGGGAGATTTCAGGAAATAGTGAATACTGTGAATAAAATAAGGCAATGGAGCAGTAATGGAGGAGGACTTCTGTAGCTAAAAATCTGGTAGACTTTCAAACCTGGCACCTGAATCCTGAAAAGGTACCAGTTTCACTTTCAAGGAAAGAAGAGGGGAGAGTATTTCAGGCAGTAGTGAGAACAAGCGCAAGGACCCTAAGACAGGCTTTCGGGAGTCAGAGGAGAGGCTGTGGCAGCTGTGGAGGAGGGAATGCCTGCGATCAGACAGTAATGAGCAGAGGTCAGATAATATGGGGCCTCCTAGGCAATGTCAAGGAGTTTAGATCTTAACTCACCCACCCCCTGCATTTAACAGACTCCAGAACTAAAGCCCAGAGGTGAAGGGACTTGTTCAAGGTCACTGAAACACTCACTGGTTTTAGAAATTGGATTTCCTCACTTCTGACAGTTTTCGTTCTGCTTTACTGAGCTGCTTGCAGCCAGCAGCTCCCATGTTGGTAGGCTGAGGCTGTGGAGACAGAACCTGAAGCTGCTTTAGATGCTTTGCTATTGTGATTTTTTCCCCCCCGAGTCCTTTCTCTAATACATGATGGGATTCCTAATTAGAGATGAATATATTCACAACGCTTCACTGTTCTACAAACAAGAGTAAGAAAGCAGAAGTTGTCCCAAGCCACTGAAGGCAGCATTAGTTATTTAAACAGTGGAATAGTCAAAACAAGAAGAAGATCTGTGGGTGGTTGGCATCTAGCTCATCTGAGAGGTCTCTGTCACTGTCCCATCGGGGACTGCACAGGTGCACCCCACACTCTGTAGGATCCTCCTTGACTCAAGACACTCACTGTCTCAAGAGACAGGCTCAGAAAAGCCCCTCAGAGCTCTCCAGCCTGTCCGTCTCCCCTGGTTGGAAACAACCATTGGCATTCCTAGTGGAGAAATCAGCCAGGTGTGTAGTAGTATGTAGGGCCAGTATCTGATTTCACCCGAATTATTTACTGATGTTATATTTTCCTCATCTGTTAAATTAGGATAATAGTATTGTACTTACCTCAGAAAGCTGTTATTAAAATGCACCGGGGGGTGGGGCGGAGATTTAGTTCAGTGGTTCCAGCGCCTGCCTCGCAAGCACAAGGTCCTGAGTTTGATCCCCGGTAACCACATACAATGCTGGGCGTGGTGACTTCCGCCTGTAATCCCAGCACCCGGGAGGCAGAGACAGGAGGACTGCTGAGTTTGAGGTTTGCCTGGGCTCCATAGTGAGCTCAGGGCCAGCCTGAACTACAAAGCAAGACCTTGTCTCAAAAAAAAAAAAAAAATGCACCGGGGCAATTAGTACATGGGCAGTGTGTAACAAAGTATGTGACACCACAGTGCCACTTCCTTTCCTCAGAACTTGTGATGGATTTCTTGGGCAATAGCTGTATCATAAGCTGATTACATTTATTGAATTAAATGGAAAGCAGCTTTTTTAGAACAGAGGGTGCTCAGTGAGAAATAAGGAAGTAGGGGTCAGACCTTTTGAGGTCATGAAGCCTGATGGAGGTTGTATATGACAAGCAAGGAGAATTGATCAGCAGAATAAAAGAGTAATACAGCATCTAACAGCACTGCCTCCTCCCATCTCCAGAGAGTGATGGGGTGAATGAACTAAAATTAGCAAAATCATTAGCATAATGATAATCAGAACCTGCTCTTGCTGGGAGCTGGGACATAGCAGTGGATCCTCTGCTCCAGTCTCAGTGCCTTCGAGGACAGAGTGAGTGATACTCAAGGGGACCAGCCACGAGGTCGTCTGAGGAGAGCTCTCCATGTGCGGGAGCAACAGAGCAAGCAGCGTCCCCAGGTCCCAGCCCTTTGGAAGCAGATGAGCACTTTCACTTAGGAGATCTGTGGTCTGAGCATGAGCTTTGAAGTAAGGCTTCGACAGTTTGAATCCATATTTGTCCATTTATGAATTCATTGGCAATGGGCAAGTAGACATTTGCCAAATGGTAGAGGTAATCCTGCTAATCATTCCCGTTACTCACATGATGACTTCAGCAATACCCAAGAGGCCCAGTGGTAGCAAACCTATGGTGTGTGTGCTACAGCAGACTATTAGCTCTGAAAGCTCTACAAGGTTTGCCATCACTGAAGAGGTTCTCTGCAAGCAGGCATCCATGGCAGGCAAACAGAAAAAGCAACCCTTCATGGGAGGAACAGCCTGGGCCCATAGAACTCAAAAGTCCATTTCTAATAGCTATCATTTCTTCTTTTAGTTCTGTGGTTGATACTAAATAATCACAATGGACTAAATCAGAAATGAATTCACTTTAGGGCTCTCTGATATATTGGTTGGGATAATTAATTCTGTATTTATAATGGGCAACCCCTGAACTGAGAGTGGCTTAATACAAAGTATTTTTTTCTCACTTGTATCCTAGCCTGGTGTGGGTTGGGAGAACATTAGTTTACCTGCAACCAGACAATTCCTCAATGTCTCCAACATAGCCAACTATTCCTCAATGTTTAATGCTCTATCCCGAGGCAGAGAGGTATCAGCTGTTAGCTACAACTGCCTGCCTTTGGCGTCTCACCTTGTGGCTCATATTTCCTTGACCACCGAAGCCCAACCTAAATACATAGAAGGCTGGAAAGTGCAGACTAGCCTTGGGGTATTTAGTGGGAACTGTGTGGCACTGGACTAGTCATTCAACTTCTCAGTTTTCTCAGTTCTGAAATGGACTGAACAGGTTCTACTGCACACAGCTCTGCAAAAATTACGTCAGGTAATCTCTGGGAAGAGTTAAACTCATAGCCAAGGCGACACAAACTATTCATTATTCATGTTGTGTAGATTAATAAATACCAAGCAGGCTTCTTTGTCTGCAGGGAAAAGAAATGGGCTATATTTAAGAAAACACGCAATGTAGCCGGGCATGGTGGCTCATGCCTGTAATCCCAGCACTCGTGAGGCAGAGACAGGAGGATTGCTGAGTTCGAGGCCTGCCTGGGCTATATAGTGAGCTCAGAGCCAGCCTGAACTACAAAGCGAGACCCTGTCTCAAAAAAAAAAAAAGGATTGGAAGGATTTGGGCTAACTTATAAAATCTAAGTGAAAACCAAAGAGCCAAAGTTTAAAGGACAAGAAACTGGAAATGTGTGGCAGAGAGCACAAGAATAGCAAGCACTGGCAAACAAGGGTGTTTTAACAGTCCCTGACATGCTACACAGTGAAGAGCCAGGTCTTTTCTAGAAAATCTGGATGCTATCATTAGAATAAAAAGATTGGAGTCTGAGTGGCCACAAATATCAAAAGCTGCCTTATTTTATTAGAACTAGTCTTCTATGTATCAGTGAAAACTCATTCGCAGTGGTTTAAGAAGTACAGAGAGAAGTAGTCCACTAATGCAGTGACTGTGACACCCTCAGGGACCATGAAGTCTGGTGCATGGGCAGGACAGTTATAGTACAGCCCCTGTGCTGCAGCTAGAATGGAAGGGTTACCAGCAGACTCTACATATTTCCTCTGCAAAGCTATAGCATATGGCCACTCCTAGTTATAAGGGATTCTGGGAAATTCTTAGTTTTTGAAATACACTTTGGTAGATTTAAACCAAGAATAGTTCAGTAGTTTGGCATGAAAATGTGATCCTCCTAACTGACAGTATCAGGCAATTCACAGTTTAATGAAGGTGAAAGGAAATACTGGGGTAGGCCTGAGTAATTCCTTCCACTGGCTCCTTCACTTAAGGAGATGGAAGAAAGGTGTGAAAAAATGCTCCTTGGTCCACAGATCCCTTCCCCAGCCCAAGAGATCCCGAGTAGCAGCAGGTATAGCTGGTGAACTTGTCAATAGCATTTTCCCAGAGACAGCACCGGGACAGGTCTCTGTGCTGAAAAGCTTCCTCCACGGCAAAATGCTCAGAGTTCCCATCACTAGACTTGCACGATGACATTAAGTACTAGAACGATATTTTTAAGTGTTAATGTGCCTTGCATTGTACTGATCCACTCATCAATAAATTCCCAATAAAAGTTATCTTCAATAAATAAATTGCCCTCAGAATTTAGACCTTTCCCAGCTTTTGATATTCAAAATCAAAAAGCCAGATACTGATGCAGTAGCAGATACCCCTTGGGACTGGTTTCCATTTATAATCACAGAAAAAGGGTGCAGGGGAAAGAAAGTACAAGGATGTGAATTAGTCTCCATAGAAAGGTGCAAAACTTTGGGAAATAAAATGGTCTCCTTTCTTTCTTGTTGCCATCTCTACCCAACCTCTCACCCTAGATATGTTTCCCTGATCATTTCTGTGAGGCTAAATGGGCTTGACAGAAGCCTGGGCATAAACGCTTGTGCTTTTTAATATTTTATGAGAGAACTGAGTTTATTATCCACTTAATACCAGGCTTTATTGATTGAAAGTGTTACATGTGAGGTTTGGTATGTATTGTAATAGCATTATTATTTAACATTTAGGGAGTGTTCATTTAGTCCTAGCTTCTGGACTGAGTGATTTATAGAAATGATTTTAACTCGTCACAATAACCCCATCATGGAAAGGTCTTATTACTTGGCTGGTTTTAATTGAGGCTGTTCAGGATCCAGACAAGTTATAAAATATGTCAAATATCATAGCTTAAAGTGGAAGACCTGTGAGTCAGATTTGCTCTCAATCACCAGGTTGCTGTCTTATTTTTTAACCAGCCCTATAAGAGACAAATTTTTTTCTCTTATACCTGAGGAAAGGTCAAGAACAGAGCTATTAAATAACAGCAGAATCTTAAATGCAAAGCTGGGTTATTCTACAACACTTCTTGCTAATGGCTTCCTGTACGTGTGGTACAAGTTGAATATCCCTTACACAAAATGTTTAAGACCAGAAAAGTTTGGATTTTTTTCTGTCTTGGAATATTTGAATATACATAATGAAACTGGGGATGGAAACCAAGGCTAAACATGAAGTTCATTTATGTATTGTATGTACCTTACAGCCTCAAGATAATTTTATAGGGTATTTTTAGGATGCCTACGATTTTGTCTGTTCCCAATAATGAGGTCAGGTGTAGCATTTACTATTTGTGATGTCATGTGCTCAAAATGACTCAGATTTGGGTCACTTTGGGTTGTTTTCCCCCAATTGAGGATGTTCAACCTCTACTTATGCTTTCCCCTATAATTTCATTACTTAAAGTTGCACATATAACATAAAACAGTGGTCCAGAGCATTGACTCTAGCTCTCTGATATGAGGCAGATTTCTTAACCTTTGTAAGCCTAAGCATCCTTATCTGTAAAATGGGTCAACAGTAGTCTATAAATTATAGGTTCATTTGAAGCCCGGATAATATTGAATCCAGTGTGACTGTCCACTAACTGCTAATCAATTTTTCTTCCAGTGTACATGAATTTTATACATTTTCTTATTTACTCTGTAGCTTTAAGGAATCCTCTTCTTTTGGGGCCACAATTTCTCTATTTGTGGAATAGGAGGAGGTTACCTCCATTTCCTCCTGTCATTTCACATTCTCACATTTTAGAATCAGGCGCCAAGAGAAGCCAGACTGTCTCACACCTGAACCCAAGGGAGTCATAAGGGCCCTGTGAAAATAAACATGTAGGTAATGTTGGCAATAGCAGTGCCAGTAGCCCCCATGTCTTAGGATTATCACTGCTATCATTTGGAGAACACTTGCTTTGTGCAAAGCATTTTTAAGAACATTAAGATACATCATCATATGTAATTCAAGGTTCTGCTTATATTTTGCCTAAAACATGTATTTCCAGTCGGTAGGCAATCTTGACAAGGTAGCACCCCTTAACTAACATGTGTATTGTAAGTCCTGTGACAAACATACAAAGATCTATTTCTCCATGTATGAGAAACATGAGTCAGAACTGTCTACCCAGCTTGTATCTACGTCTGGACCATGAAGATTTGAACTGGACTCCTTGCTGTTTGCTCTGTAATGATACTATTAATATCTCTCCCTTTACTATGTCGATAAGGGCATGAAATTCTGAGATAAAGGAGTTTCCCACCTACAAAGTGGGAAAGTTGCCCATTTGACTCCAAAGACTTCATGCTAGTAACCTAAGATTTTCTGCATGTAAGCTCTTTTAATTTATTTATCTTTGTGGTACTGAGGATTGAACTCAAGGCTTCTACCATGCTGACTGTGCAACCCACCACTGAACTACATCCACAGCTCTTAAGCCCTCTCTCAAAGGCAGGAAACCATGTCCAGGTTCATGAAAATAGAAGGGAGCTGGCCTGCTTCTGGGTTCTAGGGAGCAGGGAACACTGCAGGAGAGAGAACTTAGTAGGAAGGCCCCTCCCCCCACACACACATGTGGAATTGCTGAAGCCATCAGTCTGCAAGCCGAAGTTCCAGGGAAAGCTTAGTACTCAGGAAGCTACAAAGTGAAGCTATTGCACAAATATTCTGCCCTCCCAAAAGTTTTAGCACCTCACTCTCCAACTGGGACCACTCGCTGGTTAAACAGCTTCCTGCAGCTGACTCCACTCCTTGCTGACCTCCAGTGCAGAACAGAGCTGCAGCTTACAGCCTGCTGCACACCTGACTTCCTTTCTACATGGGGAAAATATGAAGGGTTCAGGCAAGCCATGCTGTGTTCCTGTTCTACTTGTTACCCGTGACCACAAAGATGAATAGCAAAGCTGCAACCTTGTCAAGCATGTGACAGAGACTCCTTAAATGACGCTTTACCATAATGTAAATAGGATGAAACAAAGGTGTTAAAACTGTATCAAGCTTTCTATTGCATTTCACTTGTAGTGGGCTGCAAAAGGTTTAGGTATTTCACCTTGTGTGTTATGGGAATGAGAAGATTTATGTTATTACCAGACTTTCATTTGCTGAAAGATGCTGTGGGCTCTGGACCCTTGACTCAGTGACATAGTTTCAACACAGACAATGACAGTGTTTGTGACCCTGAGGGCCTGTATGACAGGCCTAGTGGAAGTACCTTTCTCCTCTTACACCGAGGATGGAGAACTGGGATCATGCTTGGAAAGCCTTCTAGCTCTAGTCTCTCCACCAACTCAGTCTCACCTTGCTGAGAACAAACAGCCTTGAGACCCAACAAATCAGTTTTGAGGCTCAAGTCACAGACTAGGTCCTCATCTTGCAACTGGTACAAACAAGGCACTCTCTGGTTCTAGGGTAGCCCATCTTTCTCCTCTGTGATAATCTACTTCTCCATAGCTCGCTGTGTTCAGTCTAGTATGCAAAGTCTGCCCATGTTAACTGCTGGTGACAAACTCCTGAAGCTTATACAGTGGGTCCTTTAGCTATCTTGCTCTGTGTCTTCCTCCTTTCCTCTCTCACTAGGTAATCGACACATTTCTACAGTAGTGGTGCCTCTCCCCTCTCTCAGAACATCCCAAGCTGTTTTCAGCATCCATTATTTATCTCTTCATATGCCCAATGCCTCATTGTTCTCATGGAAACCCCTGCCCCAATTTTAACTGAGTCTTGTTTGCCAGTATCTTTTGGAAGGTGTCGTGAGGGGTCCTGAGGGCTGATAACAGATTTGTTTCTATCGGGGCATTTAGGAAATCGATGGTAAGACCAGCCGGAGGAGTTAGCAAAGCAATGAGACTCCTTTCCTTTTTTCGTAAAAAAGACTGGTTTTTCTAGAATCCTTCCTCAGACATAAAAGAACAAGTGATTTCTATAAAACTATCATTTGGTATTGAATTCTCACAGCATAAATGGCTATATGTGTATTTTTAGCTGGACTCTCATTAATCTTTTTCCATATTGTATCCAACTCCATGTATAATTCACTTTTTCAGGCATGAGTACAAGCAGGTATATATATATATATATATATATATATATATATATATATATATATATATATATATATATTTTTTTTTTTTTTTTTTTTTTTTTTTTTTTTTTTTTTTTTTTTTTTTTTTTTTTGAGACAGGGTCTTGCTTTGTAGTTCAGGCTAGCTCTGAGCTCACTATGTAGCCCAGGCAAGCCTCGGACTCAGCAATCCTCCTGCCTCTGCCTCCCGAGTGCTGGGATTACAGGTGTGAGCCACCACACCCGGCACTGTGCTATGGGGTATTGAGTGATGATGGGTGTGAGTCTCCATGCCCACCATTGTATGTGGTTACCGGGGATCGAACTCAGGACCTTGCACTTGCAAGGCAGGCGCCAGAACCACTGAGCTAACCCTCCGGCCCAAGCAGGTACATTTTTGAGGATGCCCAGCAAATGAGGGGTTGGGTTTTAGTTCTGTTATCAGCCCTGAGATCTTATGCGAGTTAACTTCCCTAAAACTTCCACATCAGAACGACGTGGGAAAATAAAGGCCTATCTCCTGTGCTTATATGGAGGTTCACTTGAGGGAGTCTATAAAACATGGGGCTCAGCAAATTGTTAAGAGCTAAGTAGCCTATGTCTGAATCAAAATCAACAATTCATTGGTTTCCCTCTATGTGCAGGGTACTTTGGGGGTATGGAGAAATGACCCGTTCATTCTTGAAGCAAGTATCTGAATACTTACTGTGTGTGCGCCATCCAACCCCTGTACTGGAAGTCTCAACTCTGCCCAGAGGCCCTCCCTCGCCACCTTGACAAAACCAGGCTCCCGTTATGCTGCATCCCAGACCTGAGGATTTGCTTCGTGGTACTTTCCACAAAGAGTTAAAGTATTATTTAACTCCATGTTCATTGTTTGCTTTTTTCCAGAGCTGGGGAAGGCCTGGGATTTTTGATATCTTTTTACTACTACATCCCTAGCCCTTAGCCCAGGGTTTGGGGCAAAATGGAGATATATATATATATATATATATATATATATATATATATATATATATATATATATATATATATATTCATTCATTCATTTATTTATTTAATACCCATTTAGTTCTATTAATTTTTGATCAAGGACAATAATGGGTATAAAGATAATGGGTATAAAGGGAAGCCCCAAGCCAGAGAGGAGAGGAAGAGGGGGTAGAGTGAGTGAGGCATGGGAAATGTTAGCAAGTTTGCAAAGCATTCCCAGGACAGAGCCCTCCCGCAGTTGACTTGTGAGGTTCTAAGAAAGAAGTAGCATTCTGAATTGACAACTGGATTTTGCTTTGAGCAGGTTTTGATCTGGGCCTCTGATATTTCTCCATGATCTCAGAACAGCTATATTATGTTGCTCTTCTGGGGAAGAAACGATGCCACTAGTAGGAATCAAAACTATAAGAAAAAGGAAAAATATATCCCTTCCTGCTACAAAGATTCATACTTTTCAGAGAACATCCCTGTTCCTTTTTAGTGGCAAAAGCAATACATGTTTGTCCCAAATGCATGGGTAAGATTTACTATTGCTTATTTATATTTTCATATCACCCCATGATTCAAATGACCATTGATATATTTAGATGTACATTTCTGAATTTATTATATATGTGTATACCGATCTTGAGTAAAGAACATATTTTTATGTTCAACTGTATAGAGTGATCATTTTCCATATCATATAATGTACTTCTCTCACATCACATTTTATAAGCATATACCTATTCTAACAGTAGCACACACATCTACATAAAGGGCAGAGGAGAGAGAGAAGGCTGGGAAATCACAAAAGACATTTTCTTTTGGGATGATGAAAATACTGGAACTATATAAAGATGTTGGTCACACAAATGCAGGAAGTGCCACTGTTTGTAAATGGTTAGGCTAATTTTATTGAAGTGTCGATTTACTTCAGTCAAAAAATTCAGGAGGGACCTAAGGAACTTTCTGAATCTTGAGCGAGATTCTAATAATCCAGACTCTTCAGACAATTTCTTTACTTGGTACCTCTCTGTGTATATTAAGTTCTCTACTAGATTAGGTATTAGGATATGCCAAATAATGTGTGATCTTTGCCCTTACATAGTTTATATTCTAGTGATGAATGAAAGGCATAAATCAACCTAAGAGAATGTAAATTAGGGGTGTGGTGAATTTACTGAAAGAAAATTCTGTTTCCAGAGGAAAATCAGGAAATCTTCCCTGATGAAGTAATTGTCGAAGAACCTTCTGGAGAATTGGTTAGGAGAAAGGGGCATTGTGGGAATAGTGCCCTGGGAAGCAGCAGCAGCATGTGCAAAGGCCCACTGATAGGAAGTTTTTCTTTAGAAATGTCAAGATCTCACAGAAGTTTGAGACTGGCCTGTAGATGTATAGAAAACATCTAGTATAAGGTAAAGTACAAAGACAGTTTGGGCTAAATTAGGTGGAGTCCATTCAGCATTTTGGTCCTAGTCTTTGGAAAAGTAGGAAACATCCCCAGGCAACTTCCTCCCCTCCGTGTCATCCACTGTCTGCCCTGCACCTCTTGTCCTCACAACATGTTTATTTCCTGTCTCCAGTTAGTTCTGCATGGCTCTGCAAGGACAGGTCCCCCCTGTTCTGATACAGCACATACTAGGTGCTCAGAGACCTGTTGATGTCTCTGGATTTCCATTTTGAAAATGTTTCTCATGCTCAGATCAGTGGGGTGGTGAATAAAGAAAAAGGCAGAGCAGCCAGTTTATCAGTCTGTGGGAGAAGAGTCACGTCCATGGCTCCTGAGAAAGCTTGCATGTGCTCCACCTCCTGTGCAAATAGAAGCAGCTATTCTTTTGAAAATATCACATCTAAGTAAGATGAAACTAAGAGCCTCCTCTTGTAAAGCACTCTGGCCCCGTGAGGTTAAGCCATCAGAGGTCAGGGGAGGGGGAACATCCATTCAGCGTGGAACACTGAAGGCTAGGATTGGCCGGCACTTTGGCATGGTTGCTGAGAGCATGATCTAATAGCTGAATGGTCTAATAGCTCAAATACTACCCTACTTCTGGTCAGTTCACCCATCCATCTCCCTCGTGTTGCACAGAAATGTGTACTTGGTCAAGACAGGTTAACCTTGCCCTATATTTTTCCCATAGATGTTTTGTTTCCTTTTGTTACAATAATAAGTTTATTTGAACTGTCGTGACAGGTTATTTTACATTATGACAAACCATGCTGTGAATTCAACAGTTTGAAAAGGATCCTCATTATATTATTGCCACTAATACCTACATTTTGAAGATGGCATCTATGAGTGAGTGTGTACAATCCGATACTCAACCTAGTGGTACTGTCCAGTGCTCATGGACTTGCAGGCTCCTGACACCCAGTCTGTGGCCTCAGAAATTTTAATTCATGTAGTTCTTAGCCACTGGGATAGAAAACACAAAAGATCATATTCCTCAGAACAAAGAATGGCAAAACCCGTTTTAGAAGGGGAAATGGAATGGCTTTTCAGTTTGTTTTAGGACTGAACTACGTATTTCTGCCTCCGTCCCTCTGAGGTTGATTCCAGACAGGTGATAAGATCTAATACCTCCTCCTCCCAGGAGAAGGGTCCTCCAAGGTTGAAGAAGCAGATTGCCTCAATCCATGATCAGATTAAACATTCTCTCACTAGTGAGTGGATTGTAAAGTGGTGCTAGAATAGCTCACAAAATGAGCACAATTCAGTGACGCTGCCTGAACATTGAGAGAGTTCTGCTGGATGCTTAAGAAAGTTTATGAGAAGCAAAACTTCTTGATCTTTAAAAGAGGGTTCAAGTCTGGAAATTTTTTCCCCTCTGCTGCATTTATATATTTCTAACAGATTTCTTTGTCAGAGATACTGATTTTCTTTTCCCCAAGCTCATTAATTTCTCAACATTAATACATTTCCCTTACACTCTAATTAGGCACTACTTCTCACATATTTATGGTAGTGAATGCCCATGGGCCAAGATGTCTCCTTCACGTACACAGAGGCTGGACTGCACTGCTGACTGGTGTTATAACTGCCTATAGAGGCAGAGCAGGAGACATTTATCAAGTGTTTAATAAATTACCAGAGGCTGTGGTATTAGACTGAACTCTTTCACTGGGCCCTACCAGATCAGATTAGAAATCAAAATGGAGTCATCCATGCTCACTTTCATTAACACCAAAACAAAACCAAGTTGTTGTCTGACCTTCTGAGAAATCCAGAGAGAAAAATAAGAGGCAAATTTGCCAGATATGCTGGCTTCAGTCGCATGATTATAAAGTTCTCTCTGCTAACCTTTACCAAAAAAAAAAAAAAAGTTACCTAACAGTAACTAATCCTTTGCTTTTGTTTTGGTACTCTGTTTTCACCTTCAAAGGAAAGTAACATTGAAAAGACAAGTCTGGCTTTTCCTTCTTTCTTTAGTCTTTTTCTGTCTATAATCTCTTCTGTTCACTCAGCACCATGGAACACTTTATTTTAGGGAGTGAAGTGCTGCCCAGTTCTAGAATTGAGAAGCCAGTGAAGATCTTTCAACTTAACTTTTGTAATTCCATTGTTGGACACAAATGAAAGTTACAAAAGACTACCTATAAGCCTTTATTCAGTATATTAAATATTTGACCAACCACTATATTATAGGTATTATTCTAAATTACTAGAATTTTACAGTGAATCAAAGACAAAATTCTCTGCCTCTTGGTACAAGTAAAGAAATTCATAGGTTGGAAGTTGACAGTTGCCTACTGGGAAAAGAATGGGATGGATGAAAGACCAGGAATCCTAGAGATGGCCCCTGGCATGGAGTGCTTCTTAAAAAGGGTGTTGAAAAGATGACCTTTGAGGGGGACTTCTGGCGGGAGAGGGCCTTGCAGGGATCTGAGGGGAAAGCAATCCAGTCAGCAGAGGCAGAGTGAAAGACTAATGTGGCAGTCATTGTGGCTGGAATTACAAGAGTGAGGGGGTCCACAGTGAGACTGGAGTCACAGAAGTGATGGAGGAATATGGTATAAGAACCCATGAGCCCAACAAATTGGGATTTTTAATGCTGTGGTCTGGATAAACCTCCCAAAGCTCCATCAGTTAAAAGGCTTTTCCCCAGGGTGACACTCTTTAAAAGTGGAGGAACCTTTGAGAGATGTAGGCTCATGGGAGGCCCTTAGTTCTTAAGAGAGCCAGTGGCATCCAGTACCTTCTTCCTCTCTTCTTGCTGGCTGCATTGTGAGTGGCTTACCCCACCGTGCACT